>JAHBCN010006272.1:0-49946 GCA_019359885.1 Listronotus oregonensis | reverse complement strand
ATGATAAAGTACTTGATGCAAACATAACTGGTTTTTCCACATCATTGATCATGTGACTTAAAACACACCCAACTCCGTAGCTACTCGAATCACACGTGACATAAATAGGAAGAGACGGGTCATAATGTGTAATACACTTTTTGAGTTAGCCATTCTTTACTATCTTCAAAAATATCGTTACATTCTTTCGTCCAAGAGTCTGCAAAATTTATATTATTTTGACATAAATTATATAAAGGTTTTAATTTAGAAGATAACATTGGAATAAACTTTCCATAATAATTTAAAAGACCTAAATATGATTTTAATTCAGTTAAATTTTGTGGTACTGGTGCTGATTTAATTGCCAAAATCTTTTCTTCCGTGGGATAAACTCCATTCATGTCAATAATATTACCTAAAAATTCTACCTTGGTTTTAAAATTTAAATTTGAATTTACTTTAACGTTAAAATCATTAAGACGTTTAAATACGTTTTTAACATTTTCGTAACATTGACCAAGTGAAGACCGTAGACCAAAATATCATCTAAATAGCATTTAGTATTATTTAAACCTGCCAAGATGCTATCCATGACAGTTTGAAAAATTCCGGAGCTGAGCTTATACAAAAGTACCTTGTAAATTCATAAAGACCTAAATGTGTATTGATAACTAACATTTTTTGTGTTTTCACTAACTTTAAGTTGTTGATATGCACCCTTTAAATCAATAACCGTAAAATATTTATGTCCACTTAAACATGCAAATATATCATCAGGTAAAGGTAGTGTACAATGGTCACTATCCAAAACTTGATTTAATGTTTTTTTAAAATCTACACATATTCGTAATTCATTCGATGACTTTTTGGGCACCACCACAATAGGACTGGCCCAATTGGAATAACTGACTTTTTTAAAATACCTGATTTGACCATTTTTGTTAACTCTGACTCTACTTTGTCTTTTAAAGCATATGGCATATCGTAGCCCTGTGAAATATAGGTTGTGCACCATCTTTTAATTTTAAATCTACTTCAAAATGTTTTATAGGATTTTGGTTTTGTCTTCAAAACAGCTTTTAAAATCATTTTTAATTTATTTACTAAAGTTATAATTTCTTGATTTTCAGATTAATTGAGTAGAGTGATTTGACATATTAAAGGATGGACTTTCTGATACTGACATACAAGAATCATTAGACTTACTGACTATACCCACATATGAACTTTTATTAAAATTTATTTTTGTTCCAGTTTGGATTTAATACATCTAACCAATCTCTACCTAGGAGAGGTGCAAATTATGATTACTTTTTAAAATAACTATAGGTAAGTTTACATTTTGTTGTTGTGATTGACAAATACATCGGTTTACCTATAATATGTACTCCTGACCAGTAAGACTTTCAAATTATACTTAACAGAATATAAATTTAGGTCTGACAAATATCTTTTAAAGTCATTAATATGCATAACAGTTCGACAAGCACCCAGTCGATATCAAAAACAATTTGTTTACCTTCAAATAATTGCACTTTTTCAGGTGACACGTTTCCTGACCTATAGAAGCTAGAAATCCCATCACTAAAGAGTTTTCATCACCTGACTGGTCTGAATTTTCTCCTTCCCCCTAAGACATTAACTCCTTGTCTTCGGCAAACTCTACTTGTATGGCCTACCTTTTTGCAACTAAAACATTGCCATGTTTTGGCCGGGCAGGTATTTGGATCATGTTTTCTGGTACATCTAAAACATGGTTTTGACTGAATACCCGAAAAAATTTTCTTTGATTTTTTTTTCTATCGAGACTTTGACTATTAGTGCTATTTTCATTACAATGACATTTTTTTTCATATTTCTTTTCAGAATTACTTTCTTTTTTTCTAAACGATATTCTGTCTAATCTTTCATCTACCATTGATAAATGATTACTTTCTACTTCCATTGATGGAAATTTATATTTTATAATGTCAGGATAACCGAGACCAGCTGAATTTGTAAGGTATTATACGTCTGTCAAGTGAAAAATTAAAAACTGTCTAGTGGAGTGTCAACAAAAACAAAGTCTAAAAATGTCGTTAATCGGTTCTATTGAACATTTTGATTCGAAAAGTAGTGATATTGCGTCCTATCTGGAAAGAATGGAGCAGCTGTTTGTCTGTAATGTAGTGGAAAATGATAAGAAAGTGCCATTATTGTTAACACTGATGGGTGGTGAAACATATAACATTTTAAAAGACCTATTAGCTCCTGATTTGCCTAGTACAAAGTCTTTTGAGGAACTAAAAAGATTCTAAAAGATCATTACAGCCCAAAAAGACTAGTTATAGCTGAACGTTATAAGTTTTATAATGTCAACCAAGAGCAGAATGAAGATATTAAGACTTTTGTGCAAGGTTAAAAAATGTTTCTCAATACTGTAATTTTGGACTTTTCATCAGAATGCCTTAGAGACAGGTTAGTCTGTGGAATAAGATCTATATCAATCAAACGTAACTTTTTGTCAGAAGATAATTTAACGTTTGAAAGGGCATATGAAATAGCTTCGTCTATGGAACTCACAGAGGTCAAGTTAGATCAATGGAAGTAGAAAGTAATCATTTATCAATGGTAGATGAAAGATTAGACAGAATATTGTTTAGAAAAAAAGAAAGTAATTCTGAAAAGAAATATGAAAAAAAATGTCATTGTAATGAAAATAGCACTAATAGTCAAAGTCTCGATAGAAAAAAAAATCAAAGAAAAATTTTTTCGGGTAGTCAGTCAAAACCATGTTTTAGATGTACCAGAAAACATGTCCAAATACCTGCCCGGCCAAAACATGGCAATGTTTTAGTTGCAAAAAGGTAGGCCATACAAGTAGAGTTTGCCGAAGACAAGGAGTTAATGTCTTAGAGGAAGGAGAAAATTCAGACCAGTCAGGTGATGAAAACTCTTAAGTGATGGGATTTCTAGCTTTATAGGTCCAGGAAACGTGTCACCTGAAAAAATGCAATTACTTATTGAAGGTAAACAAATTGTTTTTGATATCGACTCGGATGCTTGTCGAACTGTTATGCTATAATGACTTTAAAAGATATTTGTCAGACCTAAATTTATATTCTGTTAAGTATAATTTGAAAGTACTTACTGGTCAAGGAGTACATATTATAGGTGAAACCGATGTATTTGTCAATCACAACAACAAAATAGTAAACTTACCTATAGTTATTTTTAAAAAATAATCATAATTTTGCACCTCTCCTAGGTAGAGATTGGTTAGATGTATTAAATCCAAACTGGAGACAAAAATAAATTTTAATAAAAGTTCATATGTGGGTATAGTCAGTAAGTCTAATGATTCTTGTATGTCAGTATCAGAAAGTCCATCCTTTAATATTGTCAAATCACTCTACTCAATTAATATCTGAAAATCAAGAAATTATAACTTTAGTAAATAAACTAAAAAATGATTTTAAAAGCTGTTTTGAAGACAAAAACCAAAATCCTATAAAACATTTTGAAGTAGATTTAAAATTAAAAGATGGTGCACAACCTATATTTCACAGGGCATACGATATGCCATATGCTTTAAAAGACAAAGTAGAGTCAGAGTTAACAAAAATGGTCAAATCAGGTATTTTAAAAAAAGTCAGTTATTCCAATTGGGCCAGTCCTATTGTGGTGGTGCCCAAAAAGTCATCGAATGAATTACGAATATGTGTAGATTTTAAAAAAAAACATTAAATCAAGTTTTGGATAGTGACCATTGTACACTACCTTTACCTGATGATATATTTGCATGTTTAAGTGGACATAAATATTTTACGGTTATTGATTTAAAGGGTGCATATCAACAACTTAAAGTTAGTGAAAACACACAAAAAATGTTAGTTATCAATACACATTTAGGTCTTTATGAATTTACAAGGTTAACTTTGGTATAAGCTCAGCTCCAGGAATTTTTCAAACTGTCATGGATAGCATCTTGGCAGGTTTAAATAATACTAATTGCTATTTAGATGATATTTTGGTCTACGGGTCTTCACTTGGTCAATGTTACGAAAATGTTAAAAACGTATTTAAACGTCTTAATGATTTTAACGTTAAAGTAAATTCAAATAAATGTAAATTTTTTAAAACCAAGGTAGAATTTTTAGGTAATATTATTGACATGAATGGAGTTCATCCCACGGAAGAAAAGATTTTGGCAATTAAATCAGCACCAGTACCACAAAATTTAACTGAATTAAAATCATATTTAGGTCTTTTAAATTATTATGGAAAGTTTATTCCCAAAGTTATCTTCTAAATTAAAACCTTTATATAATTTATGTCAAAATAATATAAATTTTGCAGACTCTTGGACGAAAGAATGTAACGATATTTTTGAAGATAGTAAAGAATGGCTAACTTCAAAAAGTGTATTAACACATTATGACCCGTCTCTTCCTATTTATGTCACGTGTGATTCGAGTAGCTACGGAGTTGGGTGTGTTTTAAGTCACATGATCAATGATGTGGAAAAACCAGTTATGTTTGCATCAAGTACTTTATCATCCAGTGAAAAAAAGTATAGCAACTTAGAGCGCGAAGCACTTGCAATCATGTTTGCTTTAAAAAAATTTCATAAATATCTTTATGGTCGAAAATTTGTTTTAATTACAGATCACCAGCCTTTACAGTTTATCTTTGCCAAAATAAAGGTATACCGACTTCTGCGCAGCTAGAATCATTAGATGGGCTATTACTTTATCTGGTTATCAATATGATATCAAATATAAGAAAGGTGTAACAATTAATAACGCGGATGGCTTGTCACGTTTACCATGCAAAGATAAAACTAATATTCCTGATTTTTTGTACTTTTTAGCTTAGTTGAGCAAATGCCTTTAAACTCTAGTGATATAGCCAGAGAAACAAACAAAGATTTATTGTTAATTAAAGTAAAAGATTTAATCTTGTCTGGTTGGCCTCATTTTATTAATGATGAGAATTTAAAACCCTATTTAAGCGTAGAAACGAGCTTTCAGTTGAGCAAAATTGTATTATGGTAGGTAATAAAGTCATAATTCCTAAAGCATTGCAAAAGATATTTTAAATTTATTTCATGAACAACATAATGGAATTGTACGTACTAAAATGCTTTACGATCCTACTGTTGGTGGCCCAATATAAATTTAGATATAGAAAAATTTATTTCCTCTTGTGATGTTTGTCAACAATGTCAAAATTTTAAGAATTCAAGTAGTACCCCAGATAAAACCAGACCAGATGCGAAAGATGCCATATCGCACGTATTGCACTGTTCGGCTTGTCAGGTATTGACGAGCCAAGCGGCCGGCCGCCTAGCAAATAGTACGGGGACCAAAGCTCAACACTGTCGTTACCAGAGTCATCCGACTGGCATATAGTACGAGCGCTTTTGTTAACAATAATAATTCTGACCTGCACGGCCATGAAGCTTCTTGTGGACGGACCGGAATTCTTCAGCTGTCATTTATTTATTTATTTTTTGCAACATAAAAAGACATTATAAACTTCTAAATACCTATTTGAACATTATAAACATTATGAATGACTTACAAAATATTTGAATCTAGACTGTGCAAACAAATAAAAACAAAACCATTATCCTAATTAAGCTAATTTATAACAGTACAAGATTCCCTAATAACACATAACATGCCAGAATCATATCATTTATGTACCATTAAAGTTTTTATGTTTCTTACATTGACAGTATATCGCTGGGATGATTCTGTGGGTACATTCTTGGAATGATTCTTTAGAAATGTTTCTGAAACATATATTTTCGGACTTTTTTTTATTTTTTTTTACTTTTCAATATAAAAACACTCCTTCTAAACAAGAAACACAAATATGTTTACTTCGGTTTAGCTCTAATAGGTATGTAAATTTATGTACTTACAATACGTTAAAAGAGAAAGCAAAGGTATAATAGGTAATGTGCGGATGCCTCTAGTGCGTCTTGTCATAGGTTGTTGGCAACAGGGGACGTCGTTCGTCATTCCGAAACTCATATTTTTGCAATAAAATCCAAAGTATTTTCAAACCGCGAAGTGTGCGTTTCTCTGGTAACGATTAATAGACACGAGCGGTGGTGGCTGAGCAGTTAAGGCGTCTAACTAGAATTCAGATTCTTTTTGGGAGCGTAGGTTCGAATCCTACCCACCCGAAAAAACTTTTTTACTTTTTTTCTCATTGTCAGTTATGAAATTTTTAAAAAATATCTATTTGCCAATAAAGGTAATTTTTTAGAAAGGATTCCACATTCGGTCAATACCTACAAACCAGTTTCAGTACCTTATTATGATTTTAAAGAGAGATGGTTAAAACCCCAAAAAGCATTTAGTTATGTGTGGCTACCTAATAAGTAAATGCTTAAAAATTCACGAATGCGGTATCTGCAAAAGTTTTCTACAGAATCCGATATATTGATAACACCAAATTATTTATAAGTTTTAAGGCGTATAATGAAGAAAAAAATTTTTATGGCAGCTTAAAATCTCCAAATGAAGAATTCGTTTATTTTGTTTTTAAAATGGAAAAATTATTTACTTCATTATTCGATGAATTTGACAAAAAAAGGGAATTTCTCGACGATATTTTGATGAAATGAAATTAATTCCTTTTCAACATCCTTGTCCGAAATTTCCCTTCCTTATGTTATTAAATTGTTCATAAGACTTCGTTTATTCTATTCTTTAAAATATGCTAATAGGAATTTAACTAGTACGAAGAAATCTCAAAAAACCAAAAGAAAAATTTAGCATTTTATCTCATTTGTAGTTTAATATATGTTTCCATTGTATTGTATTTTCTAGTTTTATTCTCGTAACAATTTTATAATCATCTCATTACAAACTAAAATAAAATATTATGTATTGTATAAAGTAAAGAGTGTTTTGTGTTTTTTACAACAAAGAACACAATTTAAAGAAATCTGCATTGGTGCGGGATATCTATAACATGGTGTTTAAAAAGCAATGGTGCAGGCCGCTCAAATTTTGCAATTGAAGGTCATTAGAACCGAGCCACATATTTGACAGTCTTTCGCATCTGGTCTGGTTTTATCTGGGGTAGTACATTAATGCCGTGGCCATCAGCACCACATAATTTTTTTAGAGTCCATATTGATTTCTTTTTTAAAAATAAACATGTTTTTTTAATTATGATGGATCAGAAATCTAAATGGATAGAAGTAAAATTAATGTCAAATGGCACCAATGCTTCTGAGACAATTGAAAATTAAGGGATATTTTCGCGGTATTTGGTCTTCCAGTAAATTTAATCTCAGACAATGGTCCTCCTTTTAATTCTAGTGAATTTATATCATTTTGTCAATCAAATGGAATCAAACCTGTTAAGACACCTCCCTATCACCCACAAAGTAATGGAGAAGCAGAGCGTGGCGTGCAAACTGTCAAAAAGGGGTTGGAAAAAGCTATTTGCTCATAGAGGGGAAGAGATTTCCGACATTTATTATAAAAAATTGCAATGTTTTTTGTTTACATATCGAAATACACCCTCTACTGTGACAGGAATCTCACCTGCTGAAAGCATTTTTAAAATGAGACCAAGAACTAGATTTGATTTATTAAAACCTCTTCCATAATAAAGATCAAAATATAATTTCAAACAACAAAAGTCATATTTTATATAAAGTGAATGATCAAGTATTTGTTAAAAACAAACAAAGTAAATTATGGCAAGAAGGCATTATAATGAAAGTTTTAAGCTATAGTACCTACCTTGCTAAAGTGGAAAATATTATTAAATTTGTACATGCCAATGATTTGGTATAAATCCGTATGATATAAAATTTCGAGAAACTGATAATTTGAATAGTCAAGTATTAACAAAAGAACAATCACCTGATACTAGTGTCCCATCAATGCCTTCTTATAGTAATGACAGGGCATTGAAAGATACAGATCTCAAGCTATATCAGTGTCTAACTCGCCTATTAAAATTCAAATAACACCTAGGTCGTCGAGGATGTTAAGGAAGATGAAACAAAAGATAATAATGATAATAAGAATAAAAGAGAACAAAATCAAATTTTAAAAAACTGATTCATCTTTCTCGATGACACAGACCCGTTCCGGTAGAAGAATAAAAGCGCCAGATAGACTTAATCTTTAATTAAAAGGGGAAATGTAATATATTTTATAGTTTAGATTATATTTATTAGTTAGCTTAGATGATAGATTGGCAGTAGAAAAGTCAGTCAAATGTTATTATGTCAGTAGTCAGTAGTCTCTGTATTTAATGTGATTTATTTATCGAAATAAAAGGTAGTGTACAATGGTCACTATCCAAAACTTGATTTAATGTTTTTTTAAAATCTACACATATTCGTAATTCATTCGATGACTTTTTGGGCACCACCACAATAGGACTGGCCCAATTGGAATAACTGACTTTTTTAAAATACCTGATTTGACCATTTTTGTTAACTTGACTCTACTTTGTCTTTTAAAGCATATGGCATATCGTATGCCCTGTGAAATATAGGTTGTGCACCATCTTTTAATTTTAAATCTACTTCAAAATGTTTTATAGGATTTTGGTTTTTGTCTTCAAAACAGCTTTTAAAATCATTTTTTAATTTATTTACTAAAGTTATAATTTCTTGATTTTCAGACATTAATTGAGTAGAGTGATTTGACATATTAAAGGATGGACTTTCTGATACTGACATACAAGAATCATTAGACTTACTTGACTATACCCACATATGAACTTTTATTAAAATTTATTTTTTGTTCCAGTTTGGATTTAATACATCTAACCAATCTCTACCTAGGAGAGGTGAAAATTATGATTACTTTTTAAAATAACTATAGGTAAGTTTACTATTTTGTTGTTGTGATTGACAAATACATCTTTCACCTATAATATGTACTCCTTGACCAGTAAGTACTTTCAAATTATACTTAACAGAATATAAATTTAGGTCTGACAAATATCTTTTAAAGTCATTAATATGCATAACAGTTCGACAAGCACCGAGTCGATATCAAAAAAATTTGTTTACCTTCAATAAGTAATTGCACTTTTTCAGGTGACACGTTTCCTGGACCATAGAAGCTAGAAATCCCATCACTAAAGAGTTTTCATCAACTGACTGGTCTGAATTTTCTCCTTCCTCTAAGACATTAACCCTTGTCTTCGGCAAACTCTACTTGTATGGCCTACCTTTTTGCAACTAAAACATTGCCATGTTTTGGCCGGGCAGGTATTTGGATCATGTTTTCTGGTACATCTAAAACATGGTTTTGACTGACTACCCGAAAAAATTTTTCTTTGATTTTTTTTTCTATCGAGACTTTGACTATTAGTGCTATTTTCATTACAATGACATTTTTTTTCATATTTATATTAATATAAATATTATATTATAATATATAATATAATAAAGAGACAGGTGTCCGTTGTCAGTGTCTAAAAATATTTTTTAAAATGCCTCACTTAACTTTGGATCAAAAAGTATTAATTATTCATTATATTGAGCAGAGAGGTTGGCCAGAAAGAGATGTGGCGGAAGAGCTTAACATCCCCAAAAGTACTATTGATTTTGTTCAAAAAAATGGCAGGAAACACACTCCTTTAAGAAAAGAGCTGGAAGTGGTCGCCACAAACTATCGAATCAAGAGGAAGAAAATAATTAAGTTAATGTTTTGAGAAACCAACCATTTATATTTGTAGTTACAGCATAAACAAAAAGCGATTTTCCAGCATCGGTTAGAACGGCACGGCGAAGAATAAGGTAAATATCCTAATTGCGAAGCCACCCGGCAGCCTTAAAAGCGTTTTTAGCAAATGCAAATAAAGAACAACTAATTGGATTTGCTCTACAATTTTACATGGAACCTTCGATTTTTTGGGAAAATATAATATTCACCGATGTAAAAGTGTTTTAGTCGTGCTATAATGGAATATTAAAGGTCTACAGGCCTCACGGAACACGATTTGATGAAAAATATACCAAAAAGGATAGAAGTAGTGGGCGATTTTCGGTAAATGTTTGGGGGTGGCTGAGTGCACAAGGACTTGGTGTATGTTATTTTATCGAAGGAAGGTTCAATGCGAAGGTATATATAGATCTACCACGGAAAACCATGCTTCCTTCTGTACTGGAATGATTTCCGGACAGAAATTTTATCTTTTAGCAAGATAAGTGTTCCGTTCATACGGCCCAGCAAGTCGATAAATGGATGGAAAAGCAGCATATCAATGTTTGGAGCTTATTAGTTAAAAAAATAAATAGGAAAATGAGTTAAGGCCGCAAAATGTAAACGAACTTAAGGATCAAATTTTAGAGGCATAAAATGAGTTACGAGAAAATCCGGACTACGCCCGGGCTTTGGTCCATTCGATGCCTGAGAGGCTAAACTCTGTCTGCTAAACGGGGCCGCAATAAAATATTAAATTTGTTTGAAAGGATATTTAAGTTTGTTTGAATGTATTAAATTGTTAATTAATTTATTAATTTGTTAGTATTTATAAAATATAAATATTTTCTTTTACCCCTTGCTTTTTTTATAGTAATTAAAAGTAAAACAAGGGAAAAAAGAGCGATTTATAAGAATTGGCAAAAAAGTCAAAATTTGACAAATTTTTGCCATATTTGCAGTAAAATCTTTTATTGGAAATTCGCGGAAATATTCTAATTTTTATTCTAAAGCAAAAAAAAATATAACTTTTAACGATTGCTGAGAACGTCCAAATAATTAGATTTTTATTAAAAAAAAAACGTTGGAAATCTTAAGATTTTTTTTATATGTAAAAAAGAATAAAATGTCCAGGTTCAATATTTTGGACCCTAATAAATTTGTAAAATTGTCAATTTTTTGAAACAAAATTAAATTGCCAAATTATTGCGCAAAAGCTATCAAGCCGAATTTAACAAAATTTTGGATTATGTATCATGACAGCATGATGTTTTTTTTTCTGGCCAAATATTAAGGTCCACAGAAAAATTTCAAAAACAAATTTAGACAACGCGTTGTGCCATCACCTACTTTATGCAAATAATTTTTACCTATAAACTACCTTACATAAATGTTTGGATAATATTATTCCGAGGGAACCTAGGAAATTTAAATTATACACAGACACTCATCAGCTTCAGACTACCAACCAAGCCTGACGTTTCCTAACTTCGCTGATCTGACAATAAGTGATGTTTTAACGATACAACGCGCCAAATGCCATTGATCATAGGAGTATAGGTAAATTAATCTAGTTTGTTAATATCCTATTTATAGTATTCCCATAAAATAATTTTATTTTATGGGAATTTATTAAATTTGTAAGTTAAATAATGTTAAAGTCGTTTACTTTAAATATTAACTAAACACTTGAACAAAAGCAACAAATATTTTAAGCTATAAGAAAGAAACACTTAAGCACAAAATTTTTATTGTAGGTATGGTTAGTAACTGGATGGGTGACTACTAGTGTACCAGATCTTAAGAAAGTCTTGTAACATCTAGTTAACAAAAAAAAACCTTCATTTAAACAGGAATTGTAGCTGCAGTTTAAGAAATCAATTGGTGAAAATAGTTAAAGAAGAATCGAAAACGAAATTCATTGCGATTTACGTGTATGGAAATTTTATTTGCTATTGGCACTTTTAGTTACAAATATTGTTATATTTAAAATTTTAAAAACACATATTTAAAACTAAGTTACCTTTTAATAAAATAAGCAATGAAAATAGTTTCAAACAGATATCAAACAAATTGGCATTTAATTTACTTACAATTTACAAACCAAGCGTTTTAATCAAATAAATAACAATAATTAAAACCAATTAAAATTGAGTAAATTTACACTTGCTAATTTCTATTAGCTTTGACCACTTACCTGTTAACAAACGCAAAGTTCTGCCATATTGCAGATTTATTTGTGGCGTGGTATTGTTTTGGGGAAACAAAGCAAATTTTAATAAAAACAAACAAATATTTTTGTAATTTTATTAGAAACAGCTTACAATAATAAATCTTTTAAATTATTTTTATCCAGTTAAAATGATTTTTTTCTAGAGTATTAGCTGGTTTGAGCAAGGTTTGTATTATATTTAATTGTCACAAAAATAAAAAATGGTTCGAAAAGTCCTACTTGTCTTTGATCTAAGATTTGTTTTAGCTACTCTATGTCGCCCTAAGCCATTCTGTGGAATCTCGGCAGGACTCCTTAAAGCATCTATTAAGAGCTGGGTAGACAGATAGTTTCAAAGCTGGTGGGTATAAACACCAGGACAACGACAGGCAAAGCAGTTCATTAAGACCTGCTCGGCCAGTTTACCTCGGACCTACTGAGCCACAAAAAGTCGTAAGGATAACGGTAGGTCAACTAACAGGACATTGCAAACTCAACAAGCACCTAGAAAAAATAGGCCTGGTGGAGGATAGCCTGTGTAGGTTCTGTCAGGAGGCTGAAGAAACAGCCGTCATGTGTGGTGCCACTGCGAAGCACTATGTAGGCTTAGGTTTACTAGGCTTGGCGAGGAAAAGACAAAACTGGCAAGATATATGGAGTGACCAGCGTCAAGACTCCGGAGTCTAGTTAAGAAGACGGGTGTGGTACTCTTAAGAACGATAGGAGAAACCACAATAAATCTGGTAAGGTTGCAGTGGTGAAGGTCATTTTTGCCATCTCCGCTCAAATAATCTAATCTAATCCAATCTACTCTATGTTAGTTAAGTCTAACATTTTTCAGACTCTTTACGTTAAACAGGTTTTAAAAAGAATGGCTTTTTAGCTTCTTAAATAAAGACGACATGCTCTATAAGCCACTTCGATAAGCCCAGGCCAAGTGATGATAAAGCAGTTGAATAAAAAGCTTAGTGAAATAGTTTCACTTAAAATACCCATCTACTATGTGTATAACCACTTCTAAAATATAAGTAGACAGTTAAAAAGTTTAAAATATAATACAAAACACCACAATTAGCAATTTGATAATTAATAATATCTTTATAGATGTAAGAAAGGTTGGATAAGTTTGTTTCTTCTTAAGCAAGTACAAAGTATTACAAGATATTTTATTGTTTTATAAGAAGAAAACCTATGTTTACCCTTATTTTTTTCTTAATATAATTGTATGCATATGAAAAGAAAAAATAAATAAATATTGTTTTAATTAAAACAAAAATGTTTTGTTTTTAATTATTTTAGGGCACCTTAAACAGAAAACACAGTTTTTTTTAAAAGGAAAGGAAAAAAAAAGATGTCTATGTGTGTATGTCTGTTAATGTTTCGTCTTACGATAACGAAAACATGCAAAATCCAAATTAAACCAAACCTAGCACCAAGATCGTGTTAGTTTTGGGCATACGTTAATTATATCTTTTAGAAGAAAACATGCAAAAAAAACATATTATAACAACATAGGAAATCAATTTTTTTGAAGTAATTTAATGAGACAATGTTTTTTTTCTTTATCACGAGGGTTTTCCCAGTTCCACCAACGTTGTCCAAGTACCGGAACATGCAGTATTGCATTTTTAGGGTGTCGTGTAAACAGCATGATAGTGCCACTACAGACGTTATACAAAGAATTGCTACCTCCGAACTGCCCCTATTAACGTCATGTTAATGTCAGCCATACGACACCTATATTTATCCCATTACTAATCATGGCAAACGTTCCATAACTTTGCTGATCTTATGAGAAACGGTAAATTGTCTTTTCCTATGAGCGTTCGCACAGAGTGCGAAAATATTAAACTGCTCTAAAATCCTGTAGGTAAGGAAGATTTACATATACTTTAGTAATTGTAGACTATTTTATACAACATGCAAAGCTGTTGCAGTTTTTAGTTTAGTCCCTTTTGTATTTCTTCGTTATTTTCAATAATTTAGTAAAAACAAAAAAATCTTTTTATGAGTACCTAGTATAATATAAAGTAAATATATGTCAAACAATAATAGGTGTATATGTCATAGTCAAAGGTCGATATGCAGTCTTTTCGCGGAATGACTGGTTTATCCTAGGTTTGACCAAAGCCTTCGGGCTAACCCCGAAATAAATTCCAATTTCGGCCTTTGACTAAAGTATTTCTAGTCAAACCTAGAAGTTCCTAACTTTTCAGTCAAACGTCAAAAGTAAAATCATCTGTTTCGGGCTTTGCCTAGTCGATTCGAGAAGCGACTGGCAGACTCGGTCAAACGTCGATGGTACCTGTAACATGTTTAAATAAGTTTAAGCTTGCGGTTAGTTGTGGTTAGTTGTAAATGTAAGAGATCTGATGTATTGTGCAATTCTAAATGTCATAACGCCTCACAATTTCTGAATAAAGACTATTTTTTTTTTTTTAATTTTAACTAAAACAATGAAACAACAATAAAAATTAAAATAAAAGATATATATATATTACATCTAATTTAATAAACTGAAACTTTCTAATACTTAATTAAAGTTTGACTTTTTTTTTTCTTTTTTTTTTATCTTGGGGCAGTCCACGAAGGCTGATGCCTAAGTACTAATGTACCGTGGGTGTCTTCAGTGTGGTGAGAGGGAGTTTGTTCACACGGGACTTAAATTTTTGGAGATTGGGAGGAGAAGGAAAAACTTCTGCGGGCAGCTGGTTCCATAGTCTTGACACTCTAGGGATGAAGGAACGAAGAAAGCGGGAAGTTCGGGGCCTCTCTAACTGAACTGTAAAAGGATGCATACAAGTTGCACTACGTGTTGCTCTGTTGGGAGCTGCCAGAGAAGGAATTATACTGGATAACTCCTCTGAGCAGAAGCCGTGAAAATACCTATAGAAGAGCGACAGATCCCCTACAGCTCGACGGTGGGCAAGAAGAGGAAGCCTTGCTGTGAGCGTTGGATCATTAATAAGACGAACGGCTCTTTGAATGGAGTCCAGTATGCTAAGTGTTGTAGGAGACGCCATTCCCCAGACATGAGAACAATATTCTAAAGAGGGTCTGATTTGGGATACATAGAGAGTGTACAGATTGGAAGAAGAGAAATATTTTCTGGCTCGGAAGAGAAATCCAACCTTTTTTGAAGCTGCCGAAGCTATGGATAATATGTGTTTGTGCAAGTTGAGGTTATTCTCAAAAGTAACGCCGACAAGATTAAACGACTCCTTGTTCTGCAGAACTTGGCCGTCATATGTAAGGAATGAGCATTTGCAGACTTTTTTCGCGATAGCGAACATGACTGTGTTTTCGAGGCATTAAACTGAACAAGATTCCTGGCGCCCCAATCCAAGATAAGTTTGAGGTCTTGGGAAAGAGATATCTGCATTGACCTGCGCTTGTTTTCGAAATCAGGATTACACGGTGGCTTAAGAAATTGAATACTGGAGTGGAGGGTACTATCGTCAGCAAAACTATGAATGGGATTGATTGTGGAAGAGAGAAGATCGTTAATGTGTAGAAGAAACAGCGTGGGTGCCAGCACTGAGCCCTGGGGTACCCCAGCATTAATTTGGTAGAAGCTGGAGGAATGACCATCTACACTAACTGATATACGTCGATTAGAAAGGAAACTGGAAAGCCAAGAGCAAAGCTTAGGTGAAAGACCGTAAGAAGGAAGTTTGTTAAGAAGCCCATCATGCCAGACCTGATCGAAAGCTTTGGATATGTCAAGAGCAACGATTTGGGATTCACCAAGGAACTCAAGGGACTTGTTCCAGTTGTGTGAGACAAAGGAAAGAAGATCAGCTGTGGATCTACTGTGACGGAATCCATATTGTCTATCATGTAAGATCTTGTGTTTTTCCAGATACTTTAAGATTTGGGAATTAATGAATTTTTCCATTACTTTGCAAACAACTGAAAGAAGAGATATAGGTCTATAGTTGGAGGGGAGATTTTTGGATCCTTTTTTGGGGACAGGTTGCACACGTGCAGCTTTCCAACTCTCCGGGAAAATGCCTGTGTCGTAAGAGATTCGAAAGAGGCGAGTTAAGATGGGTGCAAGCTCGGGAGCATATTTTTTTAAGACGATTGCTGGTATGCCATCCAGCCCAGACGATTTTTTAGTTTTAAGAGAAGAAACAATACGCTTGATCTGTTTGACTTTAAAAATTATATCGGACATTTTATGGGAAACAGGGACAACT
Source organism: Listronotus oregonensis (assembly GCA_019359885.1). Classification (NCBI taxonomy): domain Eukaryota; kingdom Metazoa; phylum Arthropoda; class Insecta; order Coleoptera; family Curculionidae; genus Listronotus; species Listronotus oregonensis. The sequence goes on along the minus strand of JAHBCN010006272.1, from coordinate 33,870 downwards.
GTTGGAAGGGGAAGATTAATAGGAGGATCAAGCGTAGAATTGGCAGCAAATTGTTTGGCAAATAGTTCGGCTTTTCCTTTGGAGGTAGAGACAATTCCATCTTCAGAGATTAGGGGTGGAAAAGAATTTGTGCAAAAGTTCTGACTAACATTTTTGGCAAAGGACCAGAAAGCTTTACTGCCATTTGAGCAAGAGAGAACTTTATCTTTTATTCGATTGTTAAAACGGTCTTTTGCTTCTGATATAGTCTGATTATACTGATTTCTCGCTTCGATGCTAGCCTGTCGATTTTCGGGACTGGGGTTTTGAAGAAACCTTTTGTGGGCTTGAATTTTTAAAAGTCTTGCTTTGTCACAGGATTTAGAAAACCACGGTTTGTGATTTGAAGTTATGGGGTTCTTTTTAGTGTGGGGAATATAGGTCTCAATGCCTAGTTGAATGGTTTCGGTAATTTGTTTACATATTTGGGAAGGATCGAAAGTAGAAAAGCAGGTAGGATCCCAAGGGTAGCTGGCAAAGAAATCTCCAGACCATCCCAGTCGGCCGAATTGTAGTGCCAGACGGTTCGTGGCGGCGTGCTTTCAGTTGCCTCAAAATGAGTGGAATAAGATACGGTGACCAAACCATGGTCAGAGCGACCAAGGGGAGCAGTTACTGATGCTTGATAGAGTTCGGGGGTGGAAGTAAGGAAGAGATCTAGGGGGTTAGAATTATGGGTGGGAATCCTAGGAAAGTAGGTAGGTTCCATAATTAGATTGGTGAGCGAGTTGCTGATTGCGAAATTTTCTGCTGCCCTGCCTTGTGTATCAGTTTTTGTGGATCCCAGCCAATCCTTATTATGAACATTAAAATCTCCGAGAACAAATACTTCGGCCAATGGAAACTGGGAAATAATATTGTCGATCTTTATTGAAAGGAAATCAAAGAGCTCGTTGTAGGAATTGTCGGACGGGGACCGGTATATACAGCAGATGAATTTGGTAGAAGATCTGAAAGAAAGTTTAAGCCAAAGAATATCAGGCCTACCCGATTCGAGGTTAGAAACCCTAACACAAGCCAGGTCGTTGCGAACGTAAGCACAAACACCGCCATGGGGTCGAAAAGATGAAATGAGTTCATAACCTGGGAAAAGGAGGTGGTTGGTTGCTGTTTTGGGACTTACTTGTGTTTCGGTAAGAAATAGTATGTGGGGTTTGGAGGATTGAAGATAATGGTGAACAGAGTTTACGTTGGAGTTAAGCCCACATATATTTGTGAAAGATATTAGACTTTTCGATGGTGGCCCCCCAAATGTACCCCTCGCCCGGAGAACCGAATGGAGGGGTATTTTACCTCCGGATAACTTTACGTTCGGGTGTGCCATCATCATTATTTCCAAATTTTAGTAGTGTGAAAAAAAAAGAGAAAGAAAAAGAAAAAGAAAGAGGAGGAAGAAGGAAAACTAAAAGAGGGTGAAGGAAGAGGAAGAAGGAAAACTGACTCACCGCCCAGAACTCGAAACATCCTGAGATTTCACGAGTCCTTTAAAGGGCAAGTGGGGTGGTACCGCCTCTGGCGAGGAAAGCTCCTCTTCCACTGGTCAAACCCCGGTTTCATTAAATTAAGTTTTGACGTTTGCCTGACCAAATTAGTTTCTCCTAGGTTTGAAGAAAATTCTTTAGTCGGAGGCCGAAAATCCTAATTTGTTTGGGCTTTACTAAGACTTTAAGTCAGACCTAAGGATTGACTACTCAAACCTAGGAACGCCGGAGCTTTGAGGATTGACTTTAACATGTATAAGCCGTATAATAAACCCGTCCATAAGCCACCAGCTACTTAAGATTACACGATCTGCAATCAATTTGCAAAATGGCGATAATAGCTAAACCGCGTAAACTCAAAAAGTAAATTTCATTTTCGATTTTTACGACGCAGGTTACTCCTTTTAGATATAACATAACTTTTAGTTGTAATTAGGTTTTCTAATTTTTTTCGAAATATAAAGAACGTCGTAGTTTTCTCTTACGTTGGTTGTTAACTTGTACTTACTTTGTATTAGTTGTAATTTATTTAAATTCTAATCCGTTCTTTTTTTATAAGTCTGAAGATATGCAGGAATTAAAAAAAATACATTTTTTAAATATACATTTATATAGATAGGTCGCAGAATATGCCGATCATTGATATGTTACAGGAAAAGTAGATTCTTAGGGAGAGTTGACTCTGCCTAGGAAGAGTAAACTCTTAGAAAAAATGCCAGAAAATGTTGATTAACAATAAGCAGATCAACTTTACCTAGAAGGAGTTAACTATACCTGCTGTGGTTTAGTAAAAGTTAATTCCGAGATGTTGCTACCATATTGAAAGTTATTAAAATTTTGTTAACTTCTACGTAGGGATAATTTAAACAAATTCCAAAGCCATCAGTTCTGGTCGGAGATGGTTAGTGCTGGTTAGTTAAACCGGCTTTTTATTTTTCCCAATTAGTGAAAAATCACTAAAAGTTTGAACTGAACTAAACTAAAATAAAATGCTCCTTTAGTAATAAATACTTTAATTTTTATTATAAAGGTTTTGCTTTTTTATTTGTTGTTTGTTAGTTAGTAGACCGTTTTTCTTGCAGAAAGTCAACTTTTACTAATTCAAGGCTGTAAGAGTATATTTTCCCAAGATATAGTCAACTCTGACTGGTAAATGTTGATTAAAATTTATCACTTTTCGCTTTTAACCACCTTTACTACCAAGTCAACACTTAATGGAGAATCTACTTTTCCTGTAACATATATAGTAAATTTAAACTTGAGAACCATTTTAATATTAAAAATAAAAAGGATATGCTAAAGTATATTTGTACTGTTACCATTAACTGACCGAATTCCATTTTACTGCTAGCCACAGCGTTGATTGACTTGAATACAATTCTTACCTGAAATAGAAAACAAAAGTAAGGTTTATAATTCAGTTTTAAGAGGATTTATACCTGCTGTTTACAAGCTATTTTGTTTTAAAGAATGGCTCCAAAACTAACGAACGAAATTAAACAAAATTTTGGAAATATATTCTAATTATATCGACAAATGAGGGAAAGGTATTGAGAAGTATCAATTTTTAAAAAAAAAACTTTTGGTTTTGTTATTGTGTAATATTTATTTTTTTTAAATACTTTCCCTCATTGTTTACCATTTTCCCCATAATTTAGGAAGAGACCAAAATTTTAAATAAACCCCTAGTTTTTTGTCAAACTTTTAAATTTCGTAATTAATAAATTTTTGAAAAAAAAACGAAACCTTCAGATTCTTTAAACATCTTGGCAACGCAGCAACCCTCATAGGATGTCGACGTTGTTGCAGGTGGCATGGGAAGCGATTTTCATGTCTATTTTTAGCAGATTAAAATAATATTTGTTATTATTAGCGTGCCTGTTAATTTGATTTGCCTTTTGAAGATGGGACGGACTAAAAATAAAGAAAATGAATGTGGTACAAAACGATTATGTCTGTTAACAAGTCGGAAAAATAGACGACTTGCTATGAAAAAACGGTAAGTAGGATATTATTGTTATGAAAGATTTATAATTAGGGTTGCCATAATTTATTAGAGTAATGTCCTGACGGTCCATCAGATCCTAGGATAAATAGCAGCGATTGTGAAACGCGTGCACGAAATTTTTTCTGCTCTTTTACCTAACTGAAATGGTTGTAGAAATTAGACAAACTAAAAGTAAAACTACTTACTGAACAAAACACAGGCAACGCGCTGCGACTGGCTGCGCTGCAGTGCTCGCAAATATTCAAAATCCGGACGCATTTACGAGTCCTGACAAAAGTCCGGACATGGTTAATAAATCCGGACGTATGGCAAGGCCATTTATAATATGATTTTTCGACTACTATTAATACTATAAGTAAAATACAAAAATTAATTTTCAGGAAACAAAATATAGGATCAACAAAGTCTAACCATAGTTTTAGCAGTGATATGCAGACGAACAGGTAAAATGGTTATTTTTGTATCTAGGGTGCGAAATACTACTTTGGTGATACATTGATTGTACAATCATTAAGTGTGCGATATATTTCGAGCCGGGCAACGCCGGGTTTTGCAGCTAGTATTATTATATAAGTCTATTTTTTGTTAAATTATTACGTGGTATTATTTTATAATTTGTCTTATTTTTTTTATAATTGCACTTTTCTTGAAGTTTATTTGCTGTTATTTATATTATTACGTGATATTAATTCATAATAATTAATTTTAATCTTTTTATAAATGTACTTTTTTAAAGTTTATTTTATTACGTGGTATTATTTTATAATTTGTTTTACTCTTTTTATAATTAAACTTTTTAAAGTTTACTGTTATATTACTACGTTATAATTTGTTTTAAATTTTTCTATAATTGCACTTTTTAAATACCTGATGGAAAGGAAACAAATTACACAAACATAAAACGTCAATGTCAAATATGAAAATAGAGCTTACGTTAAACTAGGTAAGTTTTCTCAATAAACTAAAAATGTCGCTCAGTGAAAAAAAAACTTATTGAATTGCAAAATATGGTTAGTCACATTTTCAAATAGCTTGACAGAATCGTGCCAAAATATAGGAGCATACTGTGTGAAATATGAGCTTTTAAATGATGTATCGTAAGCCGTATGTACAGTGACGGAATTAAAATCTCGTACACCTAATTTTTCCCAGTGTGATGTTGGCTCACCTGGAAATATACCTTACTTGACAAATTGTTATCTGTCACACATTTCAAAATTATATTATTTTACTTTTTTTAATTTTGGAAAATGAATGAACTAGAGAAGGCGAGAGTAATTACTCTATTCGAAGAAGGTGTTTCTCTGGGAAGAATAGCTCAGCAAGTTGGGAAACCAAGAAGCACTATTCAAAGCCTCAGAACTAAATGGGAAAATACAGGATCATTGGAGAGAAGGGCTGGAAGTGGTAGAAGAAAATTTCAAACGAAAATCAAGATAATGATCTGATAGATTTTTTGCGAAACAATCCATTTCAGACAGCTGTAGAAGCACACAACCAAACTAATTTTCCTGGGACAGTAAGAACGGCAAGAAATCGTATAAGGAAAAATTCGGAATTAAGAAGCAGTGTAGCTGCTAAAAAGCCATTTTTAACCGATATGAATAAAGAGCAAAGAATGGGGTTTGCACTGGAATATTTACCGCAAGGTATGGATTTTTGGGAAAGGATAGTATTTACCGATGAGAAGATTTTTCAATCTTATTATAGCGGGCAGATTAGAGTGTATAGGCCGCAAAATACACGGTACGAAGAAAGATATACCCAACATGTTAAAACAAGTGAAAGATTTTCTGTTAATGTATGGGGGTATATGTCTTCAGAGGGCTAGGCATATGCCACCGTATTCGAGAAAGATTTAATAGTCAAGCTTATATACACATACTCCAAAATGTTAGGTTGCCATCGGTAAACAATATATTTAAACAAGAAAATTTTATATACCAGCATGACAACTGCCCCGTCCATACAGCAAGGAGAATTTCGGACTGGCTACTGGAAAATAACATTTCATTGTTACCTTGGCCCTCAAGAAGCCCTGATATCAATCCAATCGAAAACGTTTGGGGATATATCGTAAAGGAAATTAACAAGAACAATGATTTCCATCCACAAAACAGTGATGATTTGTGGAATAAAATTGAAGAAACCTGGAATAATTACAATGTTCACCATGTTTAAACTTATTAGGGGAAAAAAAATGGTGCCCTTTGAAAATATTTAGCCAGTGTTTTCTTTAATATTTGAAGAAAATAAACTATATATTTATTTTGGAGTCATGTATTTTATTGAATATTAATTAAGGTGAGAAAAAGGTAAAAAGCCAAGTTTACCAAAATATTCAAAATTGACATAAAATGTTAACCTAAGTGTACGAAATTTTATTTCCGTCACTGTACCTTTAAAAAAATGTCGATGGTGTCACATTTTTTTCAACTGTCAGTAAAAAAATAGATATTTAATTAAGTTCTAAAGTAGGAATAAATAATTAAATTGACCTTTGAGTGTTTCACATAAAAATAAGAGCTTACGTAAATAATAATGGAAATTCATACCTTACGCTGTATAACTGTAATAAAAATAACAAAAATCAATTAAAAAAAGCCTTTTGTTACACAGGCTTGTTATTGTTTATTATTTATAAAAACATATATGTAAAAAATACCTAAAGCCGACCCTGGTCAGAAATAATCATCTGTTGCGGTTGGCATAGCGACCGTACATTGTTGCCAGTGGTCACCATACGGTCTGTTGTTCGTTTATTACCGTCGAAGCACGATTTGAACTTGATCAGCTGATGATGAATGCTCTTAAGTAAAGTTAATCTACGTATGTGTCAATAAATTACAATTTAAAAAAATCGTCAAGACAATAATTTTAAAAGAAACAGTGCTCTATAGCAAGCAATTATCTTCATTTTATTAATGCCTCCGGACTCAAAATGTACAGATTTTTAACATTTTATTTTTTCCTTAAATACAAATACTACTTGAACCAAAAGTGTCTAATAAAAATGTGTAATATAGGTTTTATCAGTCCAAATTTCAAAACTATTTTTTTTTATAATTAATCGAATTTGCATCTTTTATATTTGCTACGAGCAGAGCTATCGCAATTACTTTTAGACAGTAATTCATTTAATTATTAAAACTAAAAGTAATCGAATATTTTAGCAATTACTCTATTTAAATTACCACATATATTAAACACGATATACTAAACAAATAAAATATTTATACTAATATGCATCCTGCGGGCACGTCAAACTATTTAAACTGCTTTGTCAGAAAGTTCAATAATAATTGACTTTAAAATTTAAAAAAAAAAAATATATATCCTACCCCAAACATCATTATATTTTTCCACAAAAAAAGTATAAAAACGGTGGCGGTAAGCATCAATCGAAAATACGAAACCGTCGCGAAGGCGGCGTTTGCCGAATTTAATGCGGCCCGTCGTGTTTCAAGATGCTCTTTCTGGCTGGCCAAAATTCCGGCAGTTTTTCCATAAAGCAAGGTAATAACATTTTTCGTAGTAATTTAACTATTTATTGGGTAATTTAATTAATTACTAAGTAATTCAATTACTTTTTAAAAAATTAAATTACTTTCTAAGAAATTGAATTACTTGGAATTCGTGAAAATCAATTACCAATTACGATTACATTATCCTATTAAGTGATAATCCAAATAAAATTACTTTTTTTCGGAAAGTAATTGAATCAAAGTAATCCAATTACTGAGAAAAAATTGAATACCATTTTTCAATTATTTTAATTCAATTATCGACAGCTCTGGCTACGAAAATCCCGTACTTACTGTTGAATGTGTAGCTGTTGTATAAGTATTATACCTTTTTGAATATAAATACGTGTAAGTTTTTCACATCTTTTTTCAAATAGTAATTCAAAAATGCTATCCTTTAAAGTTCAATCACGGGTAAAGGTTAAACCTCCCGAACTATGCTCCATGTTTCAGAACTTTTTCCAAACTAACCTTACCACATTAATATTTACGAAAGCGTCGCCATTTACGTCCAACATCAACCTATTTGCTGCATGCACGTTGCTTTCAATAATATCGAGGTTATCAGGAAAGCACAGTCGCGATGGCTACGTGATCTCTTTAACCGCAATTTCATGAGGCTGCAAAATGTCGTGTTGCCACTATTTATTTAAGTTTTAGTTACTTTTTACAGACTTTGTTTTGAGTTTAAAAATTACTAGGAATACTAATATCCTAAAAAACAGATGTATATAAGGATAACTTGTTTTACTAAACATAATATGATTTTTTAAAATATTTTCCTAATTATTATTGGAAAAGGTATTAAAATAAAGATAAAGATAGATTTTAGAGGAAATCATATCTTTGTCAATGAAACGTAGCACAAAAATAGGCCTTACGAGGGATTTTTGTGCAGTAAGATGGATTTGAATGCGGCTTTTTGCATTCGATTCGTATGAACGTCTACAAACTGTGTGAACAAATTTAATTAACGGGAAAAACTGCATTTGTGCATTAGAAAAATGCATTTTAAAGTTTCCGATTATAAAAAAATTATAACTAGTTAAATAATGATGAAAATGGCCCAAATTTGTTACTTGGGGGTTTTCGAGGTCGCTAAACACAAATATGAAATTTTCAAGAGCCTACAGAGTACCTGGTGTCCCTATGGATAGGGTAGAAGACGTATTCTGGAGTTTAAAATTTCCTAATATCAGACCATTTTTGTTATTCGAGGTCGCTGAACACGAATATGATATTGACAGGACCTACTAAATACCTGGTGCGCGCTTAGAATGAGGTGTAAGCGTCGCCTTCTGGAGTTTTACGAAAAATCCTTTTAATATCAGCCCAATTTCTTTACTTAAGAGGTTTTTGTTGTTGCTGAACACGAATATGACATTGACAAGGGCTAACGTCGTCTTTTGGGGTTTTACGACAACTCCTACTGATATCGGTCCAATTTCTTTACTCGGGGTTTTTTTGTTGTCGCTGAAAACGAATATGATATTGGCAAGGTCTTAAAAGCCCCCAAGAAACAAATTGGGCTGATATTAGAGAACTGTCGTAAAACTCCAGAAGACGATATTTACACCATTCTTAGCGCGCACCAGGTACTCCGTAGACTCTAGTCAATATCAGATTCGTGTACAGCGACCTTAAAAATCCTCCAAGTAAAGAAATTGAAAAGAAGGCGACGTTTACACCATCCTTAGGGCGCATCAAGTACTCTGTAGGCCCTTGTTAACGTCATATTTGTGTTCAGCGACCTCGAAAACCTCCGAGTAACAAAGTTGGGTTGATATTAGAAGGAATTGTCGTAAAACTCCAGAAGACTACGTTTATGGCATCCTTAGCGCGTACCAGGTACTTCGTAGGCCCTTGCCAATGTCATATTCGTGTACAGCGACCTCAATAACCCCCGAGTAACAAATTTGGGCTCATTTTTATCATTATTTACCTAGTTATGATTTTTTTATTATTTCAAACTTTTAAATGCATTTCGAAAATACCATTTTTCTATTGTACAAAGGCAGTTTGTCATTTCCCACTAATTAAATTTGTTCACAAAGTTTGTAGACGTTCATACGAATCCAATGCAAAAAACGGCATTTAAATTCATCTTACTGCACAATAAATCCCTTGGGCATTTCTTGGTTTCCTCGACTATCTGCCAAAAATAGCATATCTTTTAAATAGTAAGCAAGTAAAAAATAACTATCAGAAATAACATGACAGAGCCAAAATTAAAACTCACACAAATATTCATTTTTTAGGTAATACAGTTATAACAGATACGACATTGGTAAAAAATTTGACATTTAAATTAAAAAATGTATTTAGGATCTTTATTGTATTTTTATTGTTTGTATTTTAAAAATTAAAATACATTTCTTAAAAAATTTTAGTTTATTGAAATTTTTAATCACACATTGACTTTAAAATTTACTTGATGATGTGTCTCAAATATGGCCCTAGGATTCTCTTCAGCCCATATGTATGCGTTATGGCTATTTGTCATGCCGTTTCTCGTCAGTAAACAGAATCGCTCTTATAAAATCCAAATTTCTGTTATTCATTTCACAAAACCATCTACAAAAAACAAGTCTTGCCTCGGGATCGTCGGGTAAGAGACCCTGTACTTTTTGAAGATGAAATGGGTAAAGTTGTTGACTCGGTAAAATATTATGTGTCTCGGTTTTTCCCAATATTTCTCACCCGTTCAGCCAAAATGTTTGGTGATTCTTCGACAATTCTTAAAATTTCTTCCTCTTGCCCTGGTTGAAACGCACGAGGTCGGCCGCAATTACCCTTCCGTCTTTCGCTGAAACTTCCAGTCTCCCTTAGGCGGTTAATCAAATTTAAAAAATATTTTCTTTTGGGATGAAATCGGTTTGGGAATGTCTGGGCATAGCGTCTAGCGGCTAAACTAGCATTGGAGTCACATTTTCATAGTTGAGAATTGACAGGTATTTACTGTTTACAATAATATTTAAAACTTACCAAAGATCAAAATCATATCCGCCATTTCGGGACAGGATATATTTCTTGGTCTATGAGCCATTATGGTTTTATAAGTTGTAAGAAAACACACCAAATACAAATATGTAATTAAAAAAGTAGATTTATTTTAGGAGTAGTTGAGAAGCTTGTTAAGAGCGTCAGAAGCGTTTAAATTTGTCACTTTGACAGTACGTAAAAAGTTACTGGTGCCCGAGGTTAGCCAATTTGTTTAGAAAGAATTATCCAAATTTTAAAATTAAGATATCTAATAAACGAATTCTCAGGCCGACATTCACTAAGAATACTTTTTTTACAAGAAAAGATTGGATAATTAGAATTTTTTACTAGAACTTTATTATACAGGGGTACAAAAAAGTTTTGGTATTTTTAACATATGCAATATACCGTAGGTGGCGCCCTCTGCAAGGTATAGCGAATCCCTGAACGGATTTCAATTTCTCGTTTCAAAAAACCCCCTCACACCAAATTTTAATATAATATCTTATGAAACACTCGACTTACATCAAAAAAACGATTTTATATTTCTATATAAATGGCATAACGAAAGTCGCATTATTTTGGTCCATCCTATATGTGGCCGGCGGATTGGCCTCCTTTTTCCGGACACCCTGTATATATTGTCGTGAACTTGTTTATTTTTGTACATACGTAAAATGTTTATAAATCCCCTTTAGAATTACCACTATTTTTCCATTGTTTAAACTATTTCCTCTTAATACAAATACTACTTAATGAAGCAAAGGGGCATATCATAAATAAAGAAATAACCTTGGATTTATAAGGCTTAATTTTAGTAAGTAATTTTTTGTTTTAGCTTTAGTTAAAAACTACAGCTATTTGTTAGTTATTGGTGATGTTCGATCAGTTATCAAGTCAGTAATTGTCAACCTAATTATGAATAAACAATGTAGTCTTTCTCCATTGCTGAAGTAGATTTATGTGCAAAATTTATTGAAGTTATGCGTTGAATATATATTCAACTCATCATAAACTGTATTTAGCGGTTACAGGATCACAACTCATGGCCAAACGATATATAATTAATGAGATAAGGGTTATATACTAGATTGATACCTTTAGTTTTTTTTTGTCAGTGCGTTACGAATCTCCATTTAAGGAGATGTATAATCTTTTCGTAAGGTTATCGCATACGGAGTAAGTATTTTAAAAACACATTAAAAAAGTTAAAATTATGCTACTGTTTGTTTTGATTAATGATTAAGAATATACTGTTTTTCTGCGGTATTGTTATAATTCTCTACGTTACTAAGAATAAAGTTTAAGTTCCCTTTTAGTTAATTAATTAAACATAATTAAATATTACATATTAAAAGTGAAATATGTCTACAATGACCCAACTTACGTACATCCTGTTTTCGAAACAATATGTGGTGACAAACAATACAATTGGATAAGATACACACTATTTTGTAAGTTTGTTGCCATAGGTTAGGGGAGTAATAAAATAAATAAGGTATGAATAAATAATTTTATCTCATTTAGATAAGAAGACCTAAATTTTTTAGTGTTAAAAGGTTTTTAAGGAATTTAAGCAATAAAAAGTTTCTTTAACAAATTACATATATATAGTGAAGCGTTAAAATTTATTAAAACCACTTTTTATTAAATATAAAAAACCATGTTTTTTATGATGGAAAAGAAAGTCCATAGTTTACATTTTTAGCAAAGACTCTTTAATTTTGTTAGATAAATAACATGCTTATTTTTTGATAATATTTTCAGGTATGTGAGGCATTTATTAAAAAGGAAATCACACATGTACCATGCATAGAATATTTTATATTAGCATATTATTTTGCAAAAGGGTATTTTTATGGTATTTCGAGTTAATGTAGTCTGAAAATATATGTATTTTCTTACGAATTATGTATACTTCTAAAATATAAAAATATATTTTATTTTATTTCTTTTCAGAATATATGGTATTTTTAATTTAAAAGTAACTTGTTTTGATATAAAAAAGGTTGTATTAATTTTTTATAATTTGCGCGTGTATGGAAAAAGCTGGATAAGTCTAAAAATGTGAAAATTGAGGTAATGTAAATTTAACAGTAATTGAAATGAGAATTTCAAATGTTTTCTTTAAGATATTTTGGCACTTCTGTAAGCATTTTAATCAAAAATGTTGCTATAGGTGCCCAAATGTTTTAAAGAAAAATTTAAATAATTTTAATTGTTTTTTGCTTTACATTAAGTCTATTTCACGTTTTTTTTAACTTATATCGCTATTTTCATACACGCGACAATTATCGTATAGCTTTATATCAGTTCTAATCAAAATTTACCTATTTAGTGTTTTAACTTTTTAAACACCAAAATTATTTAACATTTATAGCAATTTTAGCAAAACTGCATACCTGTCCCCTAAGGTCACCCTAATTTTTTAACAACTGAAGTTACTGCAACTCAGATTAACCGAGTTTTAGAACAACGTAAAAAAAACGACAGCCTATGTTTAACATTCTATATGTTACGAATATTTTCGCAAAAATAGGAAGAGCTGGAAGGAACTACAACATTGATACCTTATTTAAACTCAGCAATTTCTTAAGAAAACACCTGGTAAAAATTAAACCGGAAAATCCAACGGACAGGAGTCTGGCTAGTTACATCTCGGATGAGAGCGGTTCTACTAAATTTTTATACACGTGGTCTTGTAGTTGATCCGAAATATTCGATCACTTTAGATTTTCATATTGGCTGGTAAGTGTTATTTTTATTTGTCTGCATGAAAAAGAGAATAGTAAAGTTAAGCTTTGGTTGCCTCAAAGAGAAATCTAGAGGGCTTAGGACCCCTAAAGCTTCGAGGTGAAACAATCAAAATTGTGGGAGAGGTAAAATAATTGGGGTCATCCCAAACTCTAAACTTACCTGAAAGCGACATTTTCAGAAAATAAGAAAGCAAGCAGAGATGACCCTTATGTTAATCAGACGCGCTCATGGGAAAACATGGGACCTTACCAAACATGGTTTATTGGTTAATACACCATGGTGGTAAGGCCTATAATAACATACGCATCATTGGTATGGTGGACAAAAATGCAACAAAGAATTGCTGTTACAGAACTATCCAAGGTACAGAGACTTGCTTGCTTAGCTATAACAGAAGCAATTAAAACAACACCAACAGCAGCCATGGAGTGTCTCTTAGACCTTCCACCACTAGGTTACTTCCGACTGCAACAAAAACCAACCTGTGTCTACGCTAGTTTGGGACACGGCAACATAAAAAGTCAGGTTGGCGGCAACATCCTTGATGAGAGAACAGACCAGATGATTTCCGAATACTCATTCAACAAAAACTTCGAGGTAAAAATTCCAGATCGAAGTGAGTGGCAGCAACCAGATCTCCCCGGCACGGTTGGTGACATCATCTGGTATAAGGATGGTTCCAAAACCGAGCAGGGAACTGAAGCGGGCGTGTACAGTTAAATGAGGAATTCACAATTCTTCATTCCACTAGGAACACACAGTTCTGTATTTCAAACGGAAATATATGCTTTACTGCACTGTGCAAAAGAAAATAACAGAAGAGCTTAAAAAAACAAGCGGATCTGCATAATAACAGACAGCCATGCGTCACTGGGGCACTAGTAAACCCCAGGGTAACGTTTAAGCTGACATGGATATGCCAAAAAGAACTGGAAGTCCTGGGAGAATGCAACAGGGTAACTCTTCTGTGGGTACCAGGACATTTGGGAATAAAAGGGAACGAAAAACCGGATAACCTAGCGAGACAGGAATCATTCACACCATACTTTGGATCAGAACCTGCCCTCAGAGATACTAAAATCACAGCACGAAGGCAAACCAGAGAATGGATCTGAGACAAACACGAGGAATACTGAGGGAAACTCAGTAAAATAAGATATGGAGAAAGCTTTATAAGGGGCCCATTCAAAAGAACAAAAAATGAACTACTCAGACAAAGTAGGAAAACACTTCGCATAACAGTAGGGTTGCTAACAGGGCACAATACCTTAGAGGATACCTACACAAGGCTCATACAATGGGGATCCAAGTTGCAGAATGTGTGACAAGGGGGAAGAATCAGCCTACTATATCCTGTGTGAATGTGAAGCGTTGAATCACAAAAGACAGGCATTATTTGGGCAACCGAAAATGAGCCCACAGGAATATATTAACCAACCAGTCTCGGGATTATACAGACTTGTAGGAGAAACTAGACTAATGGGAAGATAAGTATAGAAGATATTGGAAGATTAGGCACAAAAGGCCCAAGAGTTTTAAGCTGTTTTCTGTGTGACCATGGTATAGACAATATTACGAGACAGAGCCGGCGCTTTATGATAAGCCTCGGCACACCGTGTAGCCTAATTATTTTGCACCATATGCTAACGCTTCATAAAGTGACTAGGATTTTTATGAAAAGATAAATGTCACTATAAGTCTACGGCATATACATTAATATTACTCATAAATAAACGACCCTAAAAAAGTGTATTTAATGTATACGTTAAACATAAATGTTAAATAGTTACGTACTTGGGGCTTTACTATATCGCCAAGAATAATTTTAGGCTTGCAAATTAAATCGCTATATAATATTTTAAGCTCGGGATCCCTTCGCTAAAGTTAAGCCAATTACAAATATCTTGAACACAACATCGATTTAGCAAGTCGTAACATGATCTTAATTTAAAGATGTCCCAAAGCCACAAATAGTTGGAATACGAATAGCCCTCGAAGTTAGTTTAAGTTTAGAATTGCCATTGCAATAGTGGATTTCCCTTCTACCTTTGTATTGTTAAGCGGTCCCCATGGGGCATTGGAGAAACCTGCCTAGTGGAAATTGGATTAATGGTAATCAGATAAATAAAAAAGATTTAGGAATATCTCAGTTCAAAAATTGTTTTTTTATTATTAGAGGTTAAGGCTCTTGCTTTAATAATTAAAAAGCAATTTCTTCAATACCTTTGTTAAATCTGTACAATATTCCATGTTTTTTTTTATCTAAGGAAAGTTGATAGTGGCTTTAAGATTTTTTACCTTTTAAAGAGAGTTTTTAATTAAACAAATAAGGTAAATACAATAATATCCTTCTAGTTTTTCCTTACTTGACACACTTTTAACACAGGTACCTAAATTTTTTTTGATGTTATCTTCTTCTGAAAGCTACAAGTAACACATTTAAAGTTTTCACTTTGTGGGGTACAGGTTTTAAGTTTTCACTAAAAGTAAAAAGTAAACCAGCTCTAAAATTTTAAAATTTAAAGGTTATTATAAAATATATCCTAATAGGCGTAAATGATGACGTATTAAAAAAATAATTGACGTAACACGTGCAAAACCTTTCTTTAATCATAGACTTATCAAATAATTTTGCTTTTAATATTTTGTAACTTTACATTCACTTTTTTTTTTTTTGATTAGGTCGTTTTTGACCGAACCAAGGAACCATCTAGTCTAAAAATACAAAAAATATTGATGTTTTAGTTTTTTATAAATGCAGAGCTGTTTGATTTACTGTTTTCTCTTTAAGGGGCTACAATACAAAATATTACAATAATATCACAAAAGAAACAAAAATATCACAATAAGGTTAGCAATTTTTAAGTACAATTGGAAATTTAAATCAGTTTTTAAGATGTTATTATTGATTTTATTTTTATAATACATGGTTGTTAGTTGGTAATTTATGTGTATTTATATTTTGTTTTTCTGTGATATTACTGTAATGCTTCATATTTAGGTTAAAAAAAAAGAAACAATAGATTTTAAAAAACCTAGTTTTTGTGAGAAACAAGAGTTTTATTTTAGGCCGCATCTTCAAAAAAAAAAAATATTTGCATGTAAACTCAAGAGATAAGTAAGTATTTTTTTATATGTATTTATAGAGCGCTTCATATTTTAATAATTCTAAAGCTACAACAATGCAGACTCAAAATAATGGCAATTATATCAAATTAAAAAACTAATAAGGTAATTTATTTTTCGTGCTGGATATCATAAAATAAAGGTCAACTTGGTTTTTAAATAAAATTTAAAAAATAACTAATGTAATGTAAAAATCTGCACAATTTGCCTTATATTTTACCACCCTATTTTAATTTGTACTAAACATATAATATGTAAATCATCAATTATATGCTTTGATAAAGCTCGGCGTCCATTTTTAATTTTTAAAATTTTATTGGAATTATTGACCACCAATCGTTTAGTTTTAAAAATATCTTTAATACATTTTATATTATTTTTTATTTCATACTTACCCCTATCTGTAAAGTAATATTTATTACTTCTAATTTTGTGTATACATTTTCTACGTGTTATTTTAACCAATCAGTATCATTGTCCTTGCTGATTTTAACAAAATATAACACAACAACCACAACTTACAGAAATCGAGTTGTTTAAATGCAATTTTTTTTTTGTTAATCAAATATTTTTTTTAACTTTAACAAGAATAATTTACCCAATATATTATCAGTCTGTAATCAAATAAATCATTATTGTAGACTGTAGAATAATTTTAGAGTTACTTGTAAAATATTTGTACAAATAAAGAGAGTAATAATTCAGTGTGTTTAATTTACAGCTCCCTTAAGGAAACTACGAATGAAAATAAAATTTACTTATTTTGCGAATAAGAACTTAGCATTTATTTTATTTTATTTATTTACCTGATATATTCGTTTCTTGTCAATACACGGCGTTAGTAAAGAAGATATATAAATATGTCTACAGGATTGGTCGAAAACAGGATTCGGGTGGTTCTTAACTAAAAAAACGCAAATTATAGTAGAGTTAATAAAGCATTTTAGTTGGAAATCCTCAAGAGTAGCTTCGATTTTGATATTTTTTTTAAATTTGGTTTTTCCATATTATTCAAAATCAAAAACCTTCTGGCGGAGGCAAACAAATATTTATATTTGATAACTGTACTTCGTCACGGGTTAATACTACCGGTCTAAAGAGTTCAGAAGAACGAAACGATGTTACTCACCAGCGTCTACAACTAACTCATTCTGCTAAGCAAAAGCCAGCTGAAGCGAAGGTTAGCGTTATGGTAAGGCGACAGCCGACGATAATCCGCAGGGCGATTTTAGGCCAAGCGATGTTACACTGAATGAGAAGACGCTCAATGCTCGATGTTTAAGCCAGGGTCCAAATTTCGAAGGAGAGAGCAATCCCACCATTCTTCTACCCCAACAGATCCATGTCCAGCGGCAACCAGCCTTTTCACAACTTTGTGCTCCTCACTCGGAATACCACATTCCTGTCCTGTCACCAGGCTCGGGATATGGCTTGTTCGGCGATAGAGCGCTTAGCTGAATGAGTTAGTTGTAGACACTGGTGAGTAACATCGTTTTGTTTTTCTAAACTCTTCAGACGGGTAGTATCAACCCGTGACGACGTACAGTTATCATGTATGTTGTCAGTGATCAACCTTAGCGTTGGTGAGCTGCAGATTTTCGCAGCCCCAACGGGCCATGGAAGCTGTTGCTCCATAGATGTTGGATCACAAGTGGTGACTGACCACCATAAATTTACGTAAAATATTTATATTGTCTAAATAATATTTATGATATTTAAATAAAACATTTTTTTTAAACATTTTAACTTTTAAATATTCATTTTGATCATTTTTACACAGAACGTTTTTTGTAAATAATTTAATTTCCTATAATAATAGCTTTGTAATAATTTCCCATATTTTTCACAATTTCGAAGATACTGTGAAAATGATTTTCTAAAAGCATAAATTTTACTTAATTTTTAAACTGTTATAATTGCTTATAAAATGAATATACATAACAAAATTTAAAAATTATATATTTTTTAGAATTAAAACAACTCTGAAAAACATATTCTAAATAAGATATTTCAGAAAATATAATAAAATTTAAATAAATAAAATTTTATGAAGAGTTATTTATCAGTATTTTAAAAATATCTTATTAAATGTTAAAAAATTTCTGCTTTACTCACATACACAAAACATATGAAACTTAATTTTCATTTATATTTTGTGGTTATCGCAGTCACTTTCACTGCAAATCCTGCAAGCCGGTGAGCAATCAAGGCCACTTTTTCTGCAGCTGATGCTGAACCGCATCCTGTTTTACAGGAGCAAAATATGATTTTTAAGACAATTTCAGGAGCTGCTGGTTGCGTGATATTTACTGGTATTAAATAATGGTTTTTTTGCCAACCCCATTCTTTAAGATGGATTAAAGAATTAATTTTCCATTGCTGGACTTGTAAGTAGACTCTTAGCACCTGATGGTAAAAAAAATGTTTTTTTAAACTGCTTAAAAATAATTCCTAACAACAAGTTTATTCAACAAAAACTATCTTAAGTAAATATGGAAATATTAAAAAAAGCATTATTTATTTATTCATGCATTTACTGGATGTGATATTACTTCCGCCTTTTATAATAAAGGTAAAATAATTTTATTAAAATTTTTAATAATGATTATTAATTACGTGCCGCACCTCAAAACTTTCATCGTTAAAAATCAAAGTTGTATACTTACAATTTATGGTGCTTAAACTGCCAAAAAATTTTATAGCAATAACATCAAAAGATAAAAGTGTACAACTTAATTGACTACCTCCGATAGAGAATGCAAAACGCAAAACGAAATATCAAAAAAATCATATTTTGATCCTGAAAAACAGCATGTGGCTGCAGAAAAAGTAGCCTTGGTTGCTCACCGACTTGCAATGTTTGCTGTGGAAGTGACTGCGATAACAACCCACCACAGATGAAATCTCCGATACGCAAAATATAAATAAAGATTAAATTTCATATTTTTTGTATATACGAGTAAAGCAGAAAATTTTCAACATTCAATAAAATATTTTAAAAATAGCGATCTTTTCATATTCTCTTAAATATCTAATAAAAAATATGCTTCTCACAGTTGTTTAAATCCTAAAAAAATATATAAATTTTAAAAAATACTAAAAATTATTATAAAGCTACTTTTGTAGGCAATTTAATTATCTACAAAAAAGGTGCTGGGTAAAAAGGACGAAAATTAATATTTAAAAAGTTACAGCGATCTAAAAAAAATGTTCCAT
Organism: Listronotus oregonensis; assembly: GCA_019359885.1. Lineage (NCBI taxonomy): Eukaryota > Metazoa > Arthropoda > Insecta > Coleoptera > Curculionidae > Listronotus > Listronotus oregonensis. Next base: position 14,737 of record JAHBCN010006272.1, on the reverse strand, counting down.
TTAAATATCATAAATATTGTTTAAACAATGATAGTATTTGTTTGGCCCCTCTGAGAGGTTTCTAAGTTTGAATAATATGAAAAAACAAAATTATTAATCACAAATATCAAAACTGAAGCTGTTCTTGATGACTTCCAAATTTTGGCAGTTGTATGTATTTATTGACGCTACTACTAGGGAAACTAAAAAAAAGGTTTGGTACGAAGACATCAAAGGTGCCGAAAGAGCTTTAATCGATAAATACTCTATTAAAAGCGCTGCATCCTACTATCGTGTGTAGTAGTCCGATCATGGATGAGGCATGTTTCGTAATACATATTAATTCAAAACAAGTTCACATTTTACAAGTAATTATCCAGTTTTATTGCTTTCGACACCTTACTAAAAGATATCATGCCATTTTAGGGATCTTTTATAGTTGTGTGCCTTGAATAAACCTATCTTCTTTAAAGACGCACAGTTTTTCGTACCTGCACTTGTTTTAGTAGTTTTTAGCAAATTTTACATATAACAATAAATAATAAGTATGAAATCAGTACTTAAATGTGACATCATCAGTAACACATTTTCTATGAAGGTGTGCAAACATTGGACAACGCTTTAGTTTGTAACAGAGCTAACACGTGAATATACATATACAAAGGATATATTTCCTGCTAACTAGATTTCTCGTGTTCCGCAAGGTAAAATAAGCAAACCTAGGTACTGGTTTATTTCCATTACAAATGTTTGTCGATTTCAGTTTGGGTAAAATACGTACACAGTTTGTTGAGTATAAACAATTATTTTTAACAGGCGTCACGAGACCACGTATAGCTGAATGTATACATGTATATTTAAATTTTTTAATGTTCTGTCGTAAAAAGTAGTTGTTTTTTAAAATTACAAAGATGTTTAATTCTAAAATAAGCAAGTAAAAAACACGTGTATGACTTATTGACTGCAAATAGACCACCTAGTTTTATTAAATAGAGTGCAGTTGCGACTCGTTATTAATTTAAGAGCGGCCTGCCATTGTAAAAAAAAATAAAAATAGTTTTAAACAAACAATTTCCATTAAATAAAAATACGTGTTTTACGTAATATTAGAATATTTGCTACTTGTATTTAATGTTAACTTTTATTAGGCAAGTATCAAAGTTACCCTGTTTATTTGCAGAGCAGTAGACGCTTAGCCTATAGACCTGGAACCAAGAGGGTTTTTGAATGTATCATAGGCTTCACGCCGAGGCTTTGGGGGCTGATAGAACGTTATTCCTCACTTTGACTCCCCGGTATGGCATTACCAAAGTGTAGCTTTTAAGAGGGGTGAATTTTCTCACGAGTAAGTAATATCCATGCCCTTGAATCATAGGCCCCCCTTTAATTATTGATTTATGCGGGCAAGAAGGTCGCCAAAGTCCGCATACCCAATATGCCATACCAATATGGCGTCACTTAAGGTCCGCCATACTGACCGAAAGGTGTAATTTTTCCACTGTAGACATGGACTATGGGCCCCACGATGTTGTTTCGTGATCTTTGTTAACAATAAACTGTAGAACAAAGAATTTAAAACGCCATACCTCTGGGGAGTCGCCAAGTGATCGCCATAATCGGGCAAACATGTCATTTTAGCAATAAACGATGTCTATCAGCCCCCAAAGCCTCGGGGTGGGTCCTGTGATTCATGCAAAAACCCTCTCGGCTCCAGGTCTACTAAGAACCAAATTAGGGACCACCTTTACATATCAACCAATCAGACGAATTTTTTTTATCAAATATGTTATGTTTATAAATATGTTGTAACTGATTTGCCTAAAAAATCATGGGCAAGACTAGATACTTTCTGTATAATGTTAATTCTTTAAATGTTTTTTTGATTAAATAAATTAAACCCTTAAAAATGTTTAATATTTAAAATTAAGTAAATTATTAAATATTTATTTATAAAATTAAAAAAAAAATTGGTGGTATATTATTTCTGTTATGCAGAATAAATACCAAAATAGGAATTGACATTATACAGAAAGTATCTTAAATTAAAAAAAAAAAGCCTTTGCCAGAACTGTTTAGGCAACTCATTTGCAATGCATTTGTTTATATACAATATTTGATAAAAAATAGTTTTCATATGGTTGGCAGATGGGTGCAAGTCGCCTCTAGATCGGTTTTTTAAATATATTAAAAATCCTATAAAGTTTATAAATCCTTGTGGAAAAACTGCTTATTAGGTTTTTACAAAAAACTTATAAATAACCTTAAAAATGGATTTTTTAATACCCTTTTTACTTTTTGGTAAAAATGAAGGTAATTGCTCTTCAAAAAAATTTTGAGGGACTTATGTTACAAGTAAAACTTAACAATTTTTTTTTCTTGCGTTGTGAATTGATCTTGATAATAATTTAGAGCTTTTTTATTTTGTATTTTTATTTGTCTATTTTTAATGTCAGTGTAACATATCCTTATAGAAATAATCACTATTGTGGCAAAATAATACAAAAATCTCTGTAAGAGAAATAAAGCTGAGTTTATACAAACACAAATTATAACATAAAAATAACATAGTATAGACAAATAACTTAAAAAAGAAATAATTATTGGCAAACCGTCACATGCCACATACTACACTTATCTAAATAATTTAATATATATTTTTTTTATCTTGTGACATTCCACGAAGGCTGATGCCTTAGTACTAACGTACCATGGGTGACTTAATTGTGCTGAGAGGGATTTTGTTTACACGGGACTTAAATATTTGGGGATTGGGAGGAGGAAAAACTTCCGCGGGCAGCAGGTTCTATAGTCTTGACACTCTAGGGATAAATGAACGAAGAAAGCGGGAAGTTCGGGGCATTATGTGTTAATCTATGTATTATTTCTGACTATTTTAAATATGCTTTTAAATAAAGTGCCTGGATTCATATGGTTACAATAAAAAAGCAAGATACCTGTAAGAAGAATAAGAGCAAGTTTGTACAAACAAATACCCTTAAAAGAAACATAATATAAATAAACTTAATGCTACTAGTGGGTAGGTACATAATTGTCAAAAACGGGTTATAGATGCAAATATCATAAAATAACAAATAACCTTGAATATGGCGGTCTTTTGTTTTGTTATTTTATAATGTGTATGAAATCTACACATTTTATGTTCAAAAAATGTGTATGAAACCTACCAACACAATGCTGGTTTAAACGATCACGTACATTGTACAGAGAAGATTGTGTATATTTAATACTAAGTATTTAAACAATTTCCGTATAATAATTAACCCAAATTGTGTAAGAACTTTAAACAATTCTTTAAACCATTTTTACACATACCACTAAGTGTGGTTTTAACACGCCAAACTACAAGAGAACTTGCTAAGATGATATTTTTGTATTTTCTATTTGTAAATTTGGGTTTAAATTGCTGCTGAATACATATGTAAAAAATATTTTAAAAATAGCGCCAAAATGGCTGGACAATATAAAAAAGAAATTTACTCTTTCATTCAGCAGAACATTTTGGAATTTTTTATCTGCTAATAAAACACCATAAAAAGAATAAAGATTCTTTAATTAAATAAACTAAATTAAGGGATCCACAAACAGAAATTACACTAAAAGATCCTTCCAATTTTTATATATTTTTTTTAGGTATTTAAAGTTGTATTTTTCTACAAGCGTGCGAAAAAATACTTTTTTGTGCACATTTTACGTCGGTTAATGCATATTTCTTGCACGACCTGTAGATTTTTTTCTGTATGGAGTGCGAAAAAGAAGAATTTTCTGCATGCTTGTAGAAAAAAACTTAAACCTAACTCTTGCGAAAAGTATTTTTCCCGCACTTAACTGTGTCGGGAAAGTAGAAGTCATTTGGCCGTAAGTCGGGAAAGTATAACTTTTCGCACTTGTTAGGATAATAACTATTTAATCCCAAAAAAAGAAAAGTCAATATTCATTATTAAAAACGGCATACTGGTTACAATTGGAAGATTTTTTCTACGGTGGGCTGGCGGTCTAAAAGATAATTGGTATTGATGAATTTAGAGAAATTTATAGTCAAGGGGTTACGATTTTACAAGTAATAAATAAATTTAAATTTAAAAAGCACAATTAAATAATACATATTTCTTATGTATACTGGTAATATTCTGCAAAAGATAAAAATTCTGTGTACTCTATATTCTATTCTCCATAAAGCATTTCACTCATAAAAAAGAATATAATATGTCCTTTTTTGAATGAATACACAGAACCATGTTCCTAAGGGGTAAATTTTGTGATTAGACTCCACAGCGTTGTTTTTTTTTAAGTAATAAGTGTGATAATGAATAAAATAAACATTATTATTACGAAACTTCGGTGCAAAAAATATAATAATTTTAAGTGTCTACATTCACAAAATTTATGTTAACCTGGCTTTTAAAATGCTTGAAAAAAAAAATAGCTTATTTACTTCTGTTTATTAAAAATAACATAAAGCTAGCTTATTTTAAATTTGACAAATATTAAAGATTTATGTCCGTTTCATCAGTTCCATTTCATCACTTGTCCCTGTTCATCACTTGACCCTTCCGAAATTAGCATTAGCAGGTATTTTAGTGGCGTTTCAACACTTAGGGCCTGGACACCGAGTGTTTTTTCATATTATTTTTACTAGTTGTGCGTTAAAATGCCAAAAAAATATGTCGATATGATTTTTTAAGTATTTAAGGTAAATAGAAGTCATATTATAGTAATTTTCGCTTGATTCGCATTTTAACACAAAACTAGTAAAACAATATAAAACCTAACTTGCACTTTCTTATACAGTTTAAGAAAAAGATATAAGGAACAGCTTTGATAGTTATTAGAACTATTGAACTAAAACAAAAATTACTAAAAAACTCTTTATTAAAAAAACATAATTTAAGAGAACAATTTTGAAATACCAGTACACAAAGATATTTCCCATACACATGAACATTTGAAAAACAAAATTTGTTTATTAATTAATTTTTATAATATTAAACAATATAAAAATTAATATAAAATATATACAAAAAAAACAACAAAATTTTAGAAAACTTGGCGCATACCAGTTTTAATTTAATTTTAAGATATATATTAGGCAACATAGTGTTTCACCTATTGATTTAGTATGTTCTAAAAAGTTTTTTAATATTAAATTAATTCTTTTATCTAGTTCGCTGTACTTTTTAGCTCTCTTGAGTGTATGCATTTGTAGCTCTGTTCGTTCATATATCATATTATAATATATTGATTCCTCTTGTAAGGCCTTAATTAGTTCATAGACATTGGGATGGCTTTTTTTAATTTTCCTGTTCAGTCGGTTGTGCCAACCTTCAACGACATTTGTGGTTCGATGTCTTTCTTGGTAGCATACCCAAAGACGATCAGTTTCCAACCACTGGGACACGAAATAATCGTTAAATTGTGTAATTTGTATGTCTTCTATATTTGACTCCATTATGTGTAACCATCCATCGTCTACAAATTCTGGCGGCAAATGAGCTCAAGCTGCACATGATCTTATATGTCTTTTGTAAAGTTCATTATCTCGGTATTTAGTTACTAAACCAAGCTCTTGCACTTTACGCCAAATAGCTTGGTTAAAATGAAAATTGCATATTTTAATAGTAGCCCTAGGAAACACTTCGCTTGTACTTCCAATATCCACATGAATTGTGTACAGCTGCATAAATAAAGGACAGCAGCTTTTAAAGGTCCCGTCTCCAAAATACGTGTTAGCGTTTTGTAACAATTTTCCACCATCTTTGGAAAAAACCAATAGTCTATCTTCACAGCCATCATCAATCAAAAGAAAATCTGTATATCTTTCTGGTATGAAAATATCTTTGCGGTGCTTGGGAAGACTTGTAATACCCAAGGCCTTATGCCTTGCCCGATATAATGCGGATTTGACAGATGAAAATTCTGGAATACTGGTCACAAAATCCAGTCCAGTGTCTTGTACACTCATTAGCTCCTCACGAAAAATTTCTGGTACTGGTGTAGCTTCTTCACGAACCCTTTTTTTGGCTTTATAAAGGCACACTTCGACCTCATTTTTGGCGATATCGGGCTCACATGTGTGTTGTTTGTTTACTTTTAAAACGTTAGTGAATTCACCATTTGTAGTGAGGCTCCCGGAACATTTTGTTTTAAAACACTTCCAGAACACTTTACAATTTTTATATGTATGTTTTTTAGTAAATCTGTATCCTTGATAAAGAAGAATACAACATCCCCTTTTTGACTTAACAATATTAGTTTCCATTTTTCAAATAAACACAAGTTCTTGATAAAATCACTTGTGGCGATACGGAAACTAAAGCGCACTACAAAATTTCTTAAAATTTATACAAAAAAATTACCCCTTACCTTTAATTAGTTATTTGAACACTTTAGTAGAAGGCCGACGATTCGCCGAATGAATTATGATAATCCATTAGTAATAAATATATTTGGGGTTTATGATGTTTTTATGACGGTTGTTTTGTAGGTAGGAATTCAAGTGTTGAAACGCACTATGCAAAACTCATTAAAATGCCAAGTGTTGAAATGGCACAAATACAGGTAGATTTGCCTAAAGTGATAAAACGGGAATTAATGAAATGGGAAGTTACCACATTAAATAATAAGTTACAATTTTGGATCCATTAATAAAAATATTGACGTCTACAAATACTAAAATTTCAAAAAATTTTACCAGCAACCAAATTATTGTAGGAATTGGTGTTCTTTAATTTAAGTTTTCCCAAAGTTCTATAGCACCTTTTTAATATTCTTTCAATAGGAAATGTTTTCTTTTTTACTAATAAATTATTTCCTCTCCTATAAAGGGTTTAAAAGAGTCAGACGGCAGCCCTCTGAATAGCCAAAAGAGATTTAATATAAAAAGGTATTGGTTTATAGGGCAGCAAAATATATTGAACTAGGCATGCTTTTTATACTCTTATGACAAAATAGTTAGTGAATGTTGGTAGGTATTAGTCTAGAAATGCGTTAGAAGTTTAGGATTTAAAAGGTTTTGTTGAGCAAAAATTATAAATAAGTGAGTATTGAGCTAAAACATATTAATAAAATAAATAATAATTCAATTACTATTTTATATAGAATGCTAATGTTAGTACACCAAGAAAAGCACCTGTTGATTTTTAAACAGTAGTACTATATGTTTTAGGCAGTACAGTATTGGTTTACTCAAAAATAGTTAGCGTTTAGATTTCTGTTGACAAAAATTTTTTAATAAATATTTTACCAAGCAATTTTTTTTAACTTGTAACAAAATTAGCTATACAACTTGACGTCGATGTCTTGTCAATCAGTAGTTTAAACCAAGGTTTAATCTCAACTTCTATAACTGTACCTACTACAATATGTTTGTTATTAATCACTTAAAAGAAATCATCTATAAGGTCTTATTATACAGTGTTAATTTTTAGACGTTAATATAAAAATAAAGTATGGGTTATATTTCTTAAATTGATCTTGGGACTTCGAGGATAAAAGGCTAGCGCATTAACTTGCGGAGTCAAATACGCAGATAAAAACAATTTGCGTTAGTTTTATAAAAACATACTTGTCAGTAAGCGCATGTATCGATTTTTTTTTATTTTTGAACGTATTAAATAATAAATTACGAGTGAAACTTCTTTTTATTTTATGGTGATGTCAAATAAGCAATTAATAAATTATACATACTAAAAACAAAATATTACTGATGAGAGTGACATTACCTAACGACAATGACAAAACTCGGGTTTAAATCTCAAAGTGTGGCTTAACCAGTAACCTAACTTATCTGTTTGTTAGTTGGATATAAGAGGTGACAGGCATGTTTTTGCTAAAAACCCTTTAAAGAGATGTACATAACAAGGATTCAGATATGCTTAAATATACAAAGTGTAAAAAAAACGAAAAAAAATTTTTTTTCTGCTTTAATCGCTTATACTTTTGTAAGCATTGGTCGTAGAGAAATAAAAAAAAATCTTTAATAAATAGATAGAATTGGTTAAAAATCGCAAAATGCACTATCTTGTTGCAAAAAGCAATAAATAAACAATAAAGCTTAAAGAAGCATAGTTTTTGTGTAATTTTTTTGGATCTGAGGAGCTCCATATTTAGTGAAGAAGAATATTTTACCATGGTGTCAAGTTAAGTTTAATAGTTTTTCATAATAATTTTGCAATCCAATTTTGTTTAAGAAAAACTGACAGTGTTTCAAATTGACTAGACATTTCGCACCCTTAGTACTAAAGGGGCACAACTAAAAATTTTAGGTTTTTGAATTTTATTCATAAAAAGGCACAAAATACTGCCCTCTATCGGAATTTAACCAAATTACGCCTAAAAGTCACTCCCTTAAAGCGCAGAAACCTACTTTCGTCTTTTTAGTTCTGGGAGATGCCGCGCGGTTTTTTAAATCTAAACGGTTCTTATTCAGTTTTGCGCCAACCGTGTCACGGAGAGGTTATATTTTTGGTAGGCTAATTTGTGATTGTGTCTTTGTTTGACAAATTGTTAGGTAAGTAATCCCCTGGTTTTTAGTATCATAGAGGCCTATTTTAAGTTAGTGCTTTTTATTATTTAAAAGTGATGCAATCGTGACGAAATTTTTATTTTTATGCCCTTTAATACTAAAATTATAAGGAGATTTATATAACTATCTCGAAATTAGGTCCACTAATACTAAATATTGGTTTTAGATGTTTTTTTTTAGTAAACTGTCGTAATGTCTCAAAGATCTCGCAGAATGGTAGATGCGGTAAGATCTGCTTCGCAAGAGGTAATATTTATTATGTTTTTTGTTCAACTTTTTAACTTAATTTTACATTTTTTTACCTGCAGAAAGCTTTAAGTTTGGTTTTTCAAACCGAACTGGAAAACCATATTGGTTTACAACAGACCTTCGCACAGGGCACTACTGTAGATTCAAATAAGGTAATTTTTTCGGAAAAATACGTTTTAGATTTTTAAAATCGTAATTTTTTAGACTTCATATGAAACTATTGAAGCAGATGAGTGTACCATTGAGAAAATTGCTGAAAGTTATACCACAGATCAAGCCATACAGGATTAAAATAATGAAGATTTGGAGCTAGTAAGTTTTGATACATACATTCATTGAAACGTTATTCTATAATTTTATGATGATTGCTTGTTTTAGATTGAAAATAATTGTTTTACTGAGATAGATAAGACTTGCCTTGAAGATAAATTAGAACATCCCAGTTCAGATCACGACATCGAACCAAATTTAACTAAATATTTAGATGAGAATGTAGTAAGTTTGTGAAACATTTTAATAATAAAGAAATCCGGAAAAATTATGTTTTTTTTCAGATTTCCAACGATTTTGATGGGAAAGATAACGACCGCTTTAAGGAAAATCAAGATATTCCAATTTTGGAGATGGACAATGGCAATAGTAATAATAAGACCCAAGATTTAAATATCGGAGTAAGTTAAAATAATTTCAAAAATATTCAAGATTTTCAATGTTTTTTTGTTTTCAGAGTACTGAGTCATAGACTGTCCCACCAAATTCTGCATAAAACGAAGATGCTGAACAGATATATCAAATAAATATCGAATTTCTCCGATTCACTCGAATGAAAGTGATCTTGATGATACCGATTCTGATCCAACTTATTCTCAGGAAAATAAAAATTGGTATCCTTTTTTGAAAAATTTGCCATCAACAAGCTTTATAATGCATGAACGTAGTGCGTCTGCGAGATCATCTTCAGAAAATTCTTCAGAGTCTTCTGCAGATGAAGAAAATATCAAAGAGAATGTTCAGAAAGGAAGAAAACGTTCGAGGAATCCCGAAAAATGGAAGCAGAATAAGGCCAAAAAACTTCGAAATAGTGGAAAAGCCTATCAGTCACTTTCTAAATCCAAAAAACAAATTTCAGAAAGAACGATGAAATCAATTTGCCCCGAGAAGTGTCGATTAAAATGTGGCGATAATATTGATACAGAAAATCGAACAGAAATATTTAATAGTTTCTGGAAACTTGGAGATATAAACAAGCAACGCGCATTTGTTGGCTCATGTATGAAAAACATAGTACCATGATACAAATACACAAATGCCGAAAGACCGAGAAATGCGAACCAGGCTTTTTACTTCACGGTAAATGGTTTGCCAGTGCGAGTTTGCAAAACATTTTTCAAAAACACCTTAGACATATCCGACAAAATGATTCGCACTGTAAGACTTAAGATGAGCGAAAATGGATTTCTACAAGAGGACAATCGAGGAAAACATAATCATCAGCTACAAATTGATCCAAGTCTCAAAGAGGATATCAAAAATCACATTAACTCAATCCCGAGGATTGAGTCGCACTATGTGAGATCGAGTACTCAACGTGAATACATAGATGGCAGTAAAACTATTACTCAACTCTACAAAGATTTTGAAGAAGATCAGAAATCAAAGAATAAAAGCGCTGGAAAATATTGGATTTATTATAATATTTTTACAAAGGACTTTAATATTGGTTTCTATCAACCTAAAAAAGATCAGTGCGATCAGTGCCTATCTTATCTTAATTCAGTCGAAGCCAAAGAAAATTTGGAAGAGGAATATAGAAACCATTTAATGAAGAAGGATTTATGCCGCACAGAAAAGAAACAAGATCGCTTTGAGATATCAGATAATAAAAAGGTAGTGATTTACGATCTTCAAGCGGTCTTACAGTGTCCAAGGGGGGAGACTTCCGCTTTTTATTATAAATCAAAGCTCAATAGTTACAACTTAACCCTTGTGGAATTAGACAAAATAGAAGACAACTCCAAAAAACACCATGCCTACACAGATGTCCATTGCTTTTATTGGAATGAAACTGAAGGTAAACGTGGAGCTATTAAAATAGGCACATGCATTATAAAATATTTCGACACACTATTTAGCAGTAATGCTAGTTTATCTGAGACGGGCTTAGACATAACACTCTATTCTGACAACTGCTGTGGCCAGAATAAGAATAAATTTATTACAAGTATATATTTATATGCAATTAATCGATACAACATTAAAAGCCTAACACATAAATTCCTAATTAAGGGACATTCACAGAATGAGGGAGACAACGTTCACTCTCTCATAGAGAAAGAAGTAAAAAGGAACTTAAAATCAGGACCCATATACACTCCCCATCAATATGTCACTATAATAAAAAACGCAAGAAAGTCAAAGCCGCCTTTTAATGTTCATGAACTCTCGCACGAGTCTTTCCTTGATATTAAAAAACTTCAAGAAGAGCTGGGATGCAACTTTAAGGAAGATATCCAAGGAAATGTTGTATCTTGGAATAAAATTAGAAGTTTAAAATTTGTTAAAGACAAGCCATACAGCTTTTTTTATAGGACATCTTATTCGGAGACATCTGATGATTACGTTGAAGTAATTGTGAGATCTCAAAGAAGAAAAATGAGAGCAATTGAAAAAATAACATTAGGTCGCGCTTACCCAAAAAAATTGAACTTAGTGATAATAAGAAAAAAGACATAAAAGATCTTATTTCAAAAAACCTAATTCCCAGTTTTTATTCAGATTTTTTTAATTCGATTTTGTAAATTTAATCACCTTTATTAAGATTGGTTTATTTATAAAGATTCCTACTTTTGTTATTATTTTGAATGGCTGTTTGATAAAACCAAAGCTAGGTATATATTAAGAAATATGTTTTATGTTTTATTTTTGTATTACATGTTAAAAGCCTGAAATTAATCGTAAACAGGCATTTCTGAAAACGTTCTATTTTTGTTTTAAAAAAATTTGAACTAAAGGGGCACAAATTGATTTTATCTAATTTGTGAAGATACAAAAGTCCCTTTAATTGCAAAAAACCTTGACGATCTCTTACCTTAACTATATAATATTTAGTCTTTCATCATAACATTAACCGTTTTTGCCATTATTCTAAAACTTCATTTTTTTAATTATGCCTCTTTAGTACTAAGGGTGCGATTTGATTTTTTTGCCTATGCTAGAGACCTTAAAATTTAAAATGTTTTTTAAAAAATTAAATCAGATTATTTGGGCGTTCTCAGCAATTATTTAAAGATATGAAAAAAATGTTGTCTATAAACAAATTGCCTATGTCCACGAATTTGAGATAAAAACTTTAATTGAAAATATTGTTTAAAAGTATTCGTCATGACGCTTCTTTAAATATATCTAAATCGTCAATAAAATTTGTCCGATTAGTTGCCAAGATACAGGCTGCTGCCAAAGTGGACTAGCGTTTAAGGGAAGTCCTTAAACAATAATAAATAGCAACTTCTTTAGCGTGGTTTTTATGGAATTATTGTCTTATTTTCATTTTTATTTTACTAATAGAATATTTCAAAGCAACAAATATTTATTTTTTCATTTGTTTAAACAAAAAATATGTAAACAATTACTGGCCCTAGCAATTGTTCATAACTTTAAACAATTGCTAGGTCGTTCAAATAATTTAATTTTAATTCTTTAAAAACGTTTCAAAGCTTATTTAAGATCTCAAGTATGTATAAAAAAAGGAAATGTCTTGGTTCAAAATTCTGGACTCTACCCAATTTGCAAATAAAATAATATATATTTTGCCATACAAATATGATTTTTTGGCGATTTTAGAATAACTATATTATAGTTAGTAGGTCGGGTTTATTCGTTTCAATGCCTTTATGTCCAAAGTCTTATTCCGTACTGTTTTAACGTTAACTTAAAAATACTAATTTGTTGGTCGTTAAAGATATACGATAAACATGTTCAGTTTTTATTTGTCGCCATTCTATCATTTTGGTAATTGTTCTTGCACAGGGTGTTTCGTCAAATTTTGACATGTACCAGCGACCTTATTATTTCAATTAGAAAAAAATTGTTTTGATAAAACTTGTAGGGTATCATCCAAACCGTCCAAATTTGCTACTTAAAGAAACAATTAAGCATGACCGGTGAACTTTTTGACTTATTGTATACCTTTTTTTAATGAAACACCCTATATATTATGTGTTTCTTGGATAGCGCCTAAAATTTTCTTTTTACAAATATATATGTTGCCTTTAATTCATTCATCTATTGCTAAAATATCCGCTTTAAAAAAATCAAAATATTACTAAATTACAATATAAAATAAATCACAGTAGCCATTGGAAAACAAAGTTATCAAATGACATTACCGGTGACCTGCGACATATCATTTAGTTGTCAATTCGTTTTTAAATTTTGATAATAATAAGTCGCAAAATGGCTTATACTAAAGAGGAAAAGAAGAAAATAATTTGTTTCTTTAATAAGAATAATAAAAATGCGAGTGCAGCATAAGCCGATTATCGAGTTTTCACCCAGGTATGCCGGTGCCGTCAAGAGGCACTTTCTAAAACACAGAAAGACATTTTAGGATTTACAAAAATCAAAGAAAAAAAAAAATTCGTAAATATAGGTGGGGACAAATATTTAGGGGATTATTATATTTTTAAGGTAAATAACTAATTAGAACTTTAAATTTTGTAAATTTAATTTAAATGTGTGTTTGAAGAATATTCTTCTTTTTCACCAAGATGCCAATAAATATTCCAATTGGTCTAAGAAGTAAATATGGATATTATTTATATAAAATTTTACCTGTTTAAAAGTTGACGGAGAAACAAAAACCTAGTGGACAAAATTTCTACAGAGACATGCTTCAAAGAAAATTTAGAGATAACGATTTTCTTTAAAAACATATTATAAAACAATATAGCTACTTCTATTACGGCTGGGATGTTTAACAGGCAAAATAGTTATTTATGGCCATTAGAGAACCCCCACTTAAGTTAAAGGTCCTATTTTTACGAGTTTTCCTTAAATGGTTAAAGATATTTAGAGTTCCTTGAGAACAAGATAGAAAATAATGCCCATTTGTCAATATAATATGGCAGCAAGATGGATCACCACCCCACAATGTCTTGGTTGTCCGCAATTCTTTCGACAATCGATATCCCTTATGGATTGGCAAAAATGGTGGCATTTGATGGCCACCCAATAGCCCTGATTTAACAATTTTAGATTTTTTTGTGGGTTATGCGAAAAACACAGTTTATAAAGAACGAAGCGCATCGTTGAAGGAATGAAGAAATATAATTATAAACTGCATAAATAATTTAGTCAAGAAAAAGCCGCAGTTTATTATAAATGCTAATAATGTAATAAAAAATAAACACACAAAGTGTAGTATTTGAAACTTTATATTGGTATTGTTAAATTACTTGTTTTATTATTTTTGGTGTTAAAAATGTTGATTATTTTAATGGTTACTGTGATTTATTTCATATAGTAAATTAGTAGTAATTTGATTTTATTATAGCGGATATTGCAACAATGGATCAATGAATTACAGGCAAAATATATATTTTAAAAAATAATATTAGGCGCTATTCAATAAACACATAATATTTAAGGTTTCTCATTAAAAAAAAATTACAAAAAGTTGACCGGTGATGCTCAGTTTGTTGTTTCTTTAAGTAGCAAAATTTGAATGATATCCTATATTTCTTTCTAAACCTTTTTTTATATACCTATCTGGAATAATAAGGTCACTAGAAGCTATCAGAACTTGAGGAAACATCCAGTACCTGATCCTAAAATACAAAAGGAATATCGCAAAATTAGAGCAGTACATATACTCACCTAGAAAGTAAATGACGTTACTAAAATAGAAGTAAATAGAACATTTTAAGTCCATTAAAGAACAGATCAATTTATTAAAATCTGACTTTTTTT
>JAHBCN010006271.1:0-49880 GCA_019359885.1 Listronotus oregonensis | reverse complement strand
ATAAAAAATTTTTTTCCCCTAAGGGGAAATTTTTTGAAAAAAAATATGAATTATTCAATCGACGAAAAAGTATCCATAATTAAGTGGCATTATGCGGGAAACAGTTTAGAGCAGTATCTGAAATGTTTTCAGTTTATTTCCGACCAAGCCTATTCCGTCCATTTCAACTATTTAACTTATTGTCAGTAAGTTCGAATCCAAAGGTACCGTAACAAATAATTGTAAATGTTCAACTCAGAATATCAAAAATAGAACCGAAGGAAGAGATAACAGAGATCTTAATATTCCACTGAGTGTGGAGGAAAACAAAATGGTTAGTACAAGGGTTCTTGGGCAAGAGGTAAATAAACATCATACAACGGTATTACGCACATAGAAAAAACACAAATTTTATTCGTATAAATTCGAAAAACATCAAGAGCTGCAGGAGGGAGATGAAGAGCGAAGAATGGCATTTTGTTTTGAAATGATGAAAAGAGCAAATAACGATAGGAATTTTTTTAAAAAATATTTGTTTTACCGATGAATGGACATTCACCCTCAACAATAAACCAAATGTTCAGAAATGCCGGTGTTGGAGCCAGGAAAATATGGACATCGCTTTGTTCATACTGGGACACAATATCCCCAAGAAACAAATGTATTCGTGGGAATTATCGGACACCATATCATTGGACTATAACCTGACAGCAGAAACCTATTTGGACTTATTTCAAAATCAAATTGGACCCGCCTTGGGTTGTTCGGGAAGATCAAATGATCTGGTACCTACAAAATGGATGGCTGCCCCGCCAATAATGCCCGTATGGTTAGAGAGTACCCGGAAAATGCTTTTAACGGCAATGTTATTGGTCCACGGTACCGGATACTTTGGCCAGCCAGGTCACCTGATCTTTCACCAAATGACTTCTTTCTGTGGGATCACTTAAAAAGTGTCATTTATGAAAGTGTAAAATTTGACAATCTAAACTAGCTACAAAACGCTATTCCGTTAGAATGTAATAAAACTTCGCAATATCAACTTAGCAACGTTAGAAATGAATTTTATGATCGATTGGGATATTGTTTAGTTGTTAATGGGTTTTTTTTTGAACATTTGATTAATTAACGTTTTTATGCAATTCTCTATTATTTTAAAAAAGTATTTTATTTTATTTTATTTTTCCACACCTAGTAAAATATTAAGAGTTCGGTTCTCTCTTTTTTCGGATCTATTTTCGATCTTCTGAGTTAAACATTTACAATTATTTATTGCGATGAATTTGGACTCGAATTTACTGACAATACGTTTAATGGTTGAAATGGACCAGATAGGCTTAATGGGAAAATAAATTGAAAATATTTTAGATACTGCTATTGGTTTAAGTAAATTCTAGTATGATAAAATCATTTTTTTAATGATCGATAGTAATATTGTTATTAGTTAAACTTAATTGTTACATTAAATAAAAGGTTTGATAAAAAATAATGTTAACGTGTCGTTTACTTTAAATGTAATGGTTGTGAGATTAATGAAATGAAAAAAAAATCTTGTACGTCAGATTTGACAAAGCCTTATGACAAATTGTTTGCTGGTGGCTGGTGTCTGTTTGGTTTCACCTGAACCTAAAATTTGGTAATTTTTCAATTATATTTAATTGAATTATTCAAAATTCGCTTATTAAAATTTTTTTAAACATGACAGGAGTGTTTGTCAGATTGTACAGGAGCCAAAATTAACCCCCTAAAATTTACATGGGAGTTCTATGTTCCGCTCAGCGACCACCACCCGCATACAGTGGTTATTTTTTTACCTTTTAATGAATAAAATACCACTTTTTAGTATGTTCTTTTCGGGATTGCTGGCCTTACAATTTTTTCCCTATTTTTTTTTTTTTTAATTTCATTTTTTTTTTGGTTTTTCTTTTGTTGGGATCTGCAAGTTTATAGAGGGCAATAGGGCTGAGCAAGTTCAGTATGTTATGCCCCAGGAGCTGAAACGAAGTGGTCCCATTTTTAAAAAAATTCTAAGGCGAGTAATTTCAAAGCAAACATACTGAAACATGAATCCGCCACAAAAATATAGAACATATTAAAAATAACACTAATCACACCGATCCAGACTATCCAAGATTTACAAGCTGTGTCCCTTAGGTTGTTTAATAGTTTTTACTCTCAATTTTGTGCTAGCTAATTTGTTTTCTCCACAGAACATTTTGTCCAAATTACTGTCAAGAAAATGTATTCAGTAGACCAAATTCCAAGCTTTGGCGTTGAAAGTGTATAACAAACATTCCAGTGAAAGAAGTCTTGGAAATAATTGGAAAAAGATGACAACCTAGCGGTCCTAAAACACTGCTTAGGATGCCATTATAAACTTTCTAGAATGTTGTCTTAGCAATTCATATCTCTGAGAGAAAGGCAAAATCCTCAGAAAGGATGATGGTCTATTTATGAGCTTCTGCATTTTTTTCAATCATAGCCAACATCTACATAGGAACCCCTAAACCCATTTAGAAGTTAGACTCGGAGTCGCAATGTTTTTCGAGTAACCATTTCACCCAGTTCTAGTGGGTGAAGGAACACTATATGATCAAATATCCTCTTTCCCTTCTATAACTGTTCATAAAGTTTGACAAAGAAAATTATTTTAAAATCTTGGTTTAGTAAAAACAGTTCCAAATAGTTCTCACGACTTGGACATATATGGCGAAAATAGAAAAGTTGATGGTGAAAATAACTAAAAGGTTGGATAATGGAAACAATCCAAATAAGAACTTAAAATGAATATATACCAAAACAGAATATAGGCATGGTTAAATTAGTTCATAATAAAAAATAAAGAGCAGTTTGTTAAGACAATGTACTGCTTTTGTGTTTAATTATAAAAACCGATCATAAAATGGTTGTAAACTTTATTTATGAAACTTAATAAGATGGTCGTTAAATAGTTAATGTAGACGCTTTAAGGGTTTTATTTATTCTAATTGGCCAATAAATGACAAATATAGTATTCCATAAAATATTCTTGGTTTATTCGATTAAAACTAGACTTAACCTAGAGTTGGTCAACCGTTTTTGGGTTCAGAATGGCTTTAACTTGGAGGGCTCTATTTGAATTTAATACGCTATGGCTACGGTATGTAGATAACATATTTATATATCTGAAATGGAAAAGATAAAGAATTTTAAGTATTTTTCTTTGAAATTAACCACTTTAGACGTTCCATGCGATGTAGAAACAAACAAATAACCGTCTTTCCTCTCCAGGTTTTCCTATGTTAACTTTTCGTCAAATCATTTCAACACTTTAAGGCACAGTCAGAACCCTGGAGCGACACGACAAAATAGAGAGAAAACAACTAAGAAAATGACATAAAAAATATCACCTATGATGGACAGGTATTCCATAAAACTAGTTGATTAGTTAAGTTTTTAAACAACCTAATAATACACCAAATCCAGCACGGAATTAAAGGTATTAAAATACATACAAACATTTTAATGGAATTATCAGTAAAATTTAAGGCAAGTGTGACATATCCAATGTTAGTTTAAAGCTACTTAGGAATATAAATTTACACATAAACTACGTAGTTTAGTGTCGTTTGTTATTTTCATGTTGTAGTGTTCTCTTGCTAATTAATAGGGTTTAAAAAACCTGTGGAGTTTTTAATAAATTTAATAAATATGTATTATAGCGTCAATGTTCAAGACCAAAGATACAGACCTAAAAATCAAACATGCTAAATTTTGTTGAAATTTGTTTGAAAATTTTTGCACAATAATTTTCCAATTTAATCTTGTTTAAATATATTTTTGCAAATTGAGTAGAGTCCAGAATATTTCACCCAGACATTGATTTTTTTCAAATATAACAGAAATATCACGCTATCAAAAATATTTTTTTTAATGAAAACTGAACACTTCGGCGCCCTCGGCAATTGTTTAAAGGAATAAAAAATTGCTGAGGGTAATAATAACTATTTGCAAAAAGTTGTATGTACAGACAGGTCCAGCGTAGTAGAAACATAGGCAGGGAACTGATGAATTTACTGCTGTCCGCTTCGATCGATAAGCGTCGGCATGCATGATTAATCGAACCGAATCTCAGTTTGTAATATGCTTTCGGACGGGTGAGTTGTATGGTTTATTTATGCGGTCTAATCTGTTGAGAAAACAGTTGATACTTAATACCGTTATTTATAAAAAGGGAATTAAATACCAAAAGCTTTATTTATCAGTTCATTAATTGCCAAGGCAAAATAAAAAGTAAGTTCTCTAAAGACAAAACTCATTTCTAAAATTAAAATAGTACGCAATGAAACCTCTTTCTTGCGCAAGGCAATAACCCAAACGATCGTAAAAACACCGTCTAATGCTTATTAGCATATTAGGGCTGATTTTTATTCGAAGTTCTTCTAAATTATTAGCCCTATCATGACCATAAACCTCATTTTTTAAATAACCCCACAAAAAGAAATCATTAGGAGCAAGGTCGGGTGATCTCGCGGGCCACAAAATGATTTCACGTCCACTAATCAAACGGTTAGGAAACGTATTGTTCAAATATCCTTGAACAATACGTCCATTGTGAGCGGGACAACCATCTTGCTGAAACCAGATATTACCAAATTTTATGAATTTGTCGATATAATTTTCCTTGGAAATACCATTTTACAATTTGAACCTTTTCACGAAGTCCGTAAACGTCCATTATTATTTATTTTTAGTAACGAAACGAGTTTCCAAGAGAACTTACCACGTATTTGCAATGCCTCGGCTGCAAGAAAGCAAATAATATTTAAATTCAAAATTTAATCTTCAAAAACATTCAACATTTATCGCATCATTTTTGCGAGTTTTGTTTGCTAGCTCGAGTCAGGCGAATGTCAATTCGCCTAAGTGATTCCTATGTTTCTACTACAGTGGACCTGTCTGTATGCTATTGTTTATAGATTCGCTGTAAACACCTGTCATCTTTAACATCTTGTATTTTGGTAACCAACTGACCGGTTAAGATTTTCAAGATATTAAAAGAAGCTTCTTTATCAGTACTTTTCCATTAATAATTATACCTAAGAGTTATAATTATTTATCACATCGGCAACACTGTTATGGTACGTTCCACAATATTTCGTTGATTTCTCGTTTTACCTGCTACTGTTAGTCGTAAAACTCAATATACTTTGGGTACCCGCATGTAGGTCCGGACTTAAAATTTTCTTTATTTATTATTGTACCTACTTTTCGGTATAGTTGGATCATTTTTAAAATAAAAGATTCGGCGCCCTTTGAAAGGAAAAAAAACATAAAAAATAGCAAAAACGATTTGGTTTGAACTGCGGCTGCCTTTGCATTTTATAATGTACCCCTTCCCGCACGTGTCTGTATTAATAGACCATATAAAAAGCAAAGGCGACCGACAATAAAAATTAAACCTTTTTGCTACTTTTTATGTTTTTTTTTTTCTTTTCAAAAGGGCACCGAATTTTCATTTTAAAAATAATCCAACTATATATTATGTAGGTTATAGGCAAATTGCAGGTGTTAAATATAAAGCAAAAGTCTTTTCGTCTTAGTTCATCAGTCGTTTGGAGTCACGGTATTTTCGTGTGTGTGTAGGAAATCAGGACCTGTACCCTTTCAAAAGGTGCGGTGCCTACACAATAGATATTTGTCAGGCAACCTAATTATGGTTGAGTTTTCCACTAAGGGTTGTAATTTAAATTTTATTGCGGTTAAGAAATCAACGAATTATTGTGAAATGTACCATACATGCATTGTTGTAAATTTCCGAAAACTTTTCCTAAATACTACTTAAATTCAAAGCATATTTAAAGTAAAAATTTTTATCGAAAATTCGAGGAGATACTTAATGTGTTTTTAGCAAAAATTATTTTCTAAATCTAAACAATTGCTGATAATGCCCAAATTAATTCGATTTGCATTCTTTAAAAAATACTGAAAGCTGGAGATCTCTAGTGTAAGAAAAAAAAATTAAATGCCCAAAATTTTAGTTTTTTGAATCAAAATTTAATTTAAAAAAAATATTATGTAAAAACTATTGAACCGAATTTATTGAAATTTGAACTGATGTTTCATCATTGAATGATTTTTTTTTAAGCTTAATATGGAAAGCCTTAGAAAAATCTAAAGGGTCTAAAAAAATCACGGAAAAAACACGCTTTCTTTGCCTTGTTTTTGTTTATTGCTACTTTGCAACAGGCATAATAAATTTTGCGATTTTTGGTAAGTCCTATCTTGTAGAAAATTTAATAATAAAATTTCTCTTTTTATAATTTTTCTCTACAACCAATAATTATAAAGATATGAGCGAATAAAGCAGGAAAAAATACATTTATCATTCACATTTTGTATACAACTGTTTCACACCTTTCTGAGAGACGGAGAGAGAGCATACCTCGATTTTTGTTATATACATTATTCTAAAGAGTTTTTAGCAAAAACATACCTGCCACTTTGTACATCCAACTAACACCAGGTGTTCTATTAATTACCCTGAATAGGTTATAGACCAGGGAGGGCCAACCGGTCGATCGCGACTATTAGTCCAGTCGATCGTGGCAAGGCAAAAAATATAAATACACAGAACATATTGTACTGAACTATGCTCTTTTATTCAAGATTTCAAGAAGTATGTAAGTTTTAGATCGCATGGGGTGTCGTCAGTGAACAGTAGATCTTGGGTGTAATCAAGTTGGCCACCCCTGTTATAGACTATGGCTTAAAAATAATTCATCATTAATTATTTCACATGTTCTAGGTATTTATTTGCATCTTTTAGGAAGGGGATGTTAATAATTAGTAAATCACCCTCGTACAACAAAATATGTATACTTTCCTATGATTGATTGGCTAAGCATACTTTTTATTGTAATAGATGCGTTGTAATCGTACGTATTGCTAGCGACGAGATCAATCGCGCTAAGTATAGCCTTTCTAAATCTTAGAGAAGGTAGTTCGTAAAACAAAATGGGATAATCTTGGCCATGTGAGGCAGTTTTTATAAGCAATTTGACTCGACACTGTAATCTTAGTTCGTTATCTCTAGGAATTTTAGCACCGCGGCATAAAATGATAGTCGAGATAAAAATTAATGTGAATATAAGACGAAATAAACCCGTTCCGAGATGGAAATTTGCATGTAATCATAATCTAATAGGTTTCTCCTGGTTGTCACATTCTACAGGGTGATGCATTAAACGTAAAGAACTCTTAGGCGAATAACCGTTTAACGTACTGTTAAAAAAACATTTTAATAGCAAACAAGGGTATTAATAAAGGCGAAGAGGAATTTTTTGTCACCAACAAAATAGTTTCAATAATTAGTTAAAAACTTCATAAGAGGGTTTAAAATGGGCTCTGTAAGTCTGACAGAAGAAAACATTTTTTTTTCATATTCAACCCGACAGAACTTAGAGGACCAACAGTGTAAATAAAGTGACGTTTTTTCGAAAACGGTTAGGATTAGCGACATGAATGAAGAGTACTTAATTTTTAGTAAATAGTTAAAGGTGTAAAAAACGTTTTTCAAAGGTCTTATGAATACAGGGCGTATAAACAGGGGTTTATGAGTGTAACAGCTAGAGTTGCCAACCGTCCTCCAGCCAGAAGGACTGTCCTTCTTTGAACCAAAATGCTTCGCGACGCAATTTGACTTTTTTTCCATAAATACAGGTAATTTTATTAATTATTAAATTTATATTTTTTCTATCCAAGAAAACATTTTCTGTTAATTTCTAGAAAACCTCTTAAATTTAAGTGTGTTGTTTTCGTTTTATAAAGTATGATGTTCACTATTTTCATGGGCGATAGTGGAGCTCAAAACAAATCAAAAAGTTTATATGACATATGTCTCAAAACTTGACAGATTTTTGTCTAAACGATGTCAAAGTTACGAACTTTAAAAGCGATTATTTCTGAAAACCTTAACAATTGAAAACTCTCGTCTTAACCGCTTATCAGTAGATTCATTTGCTAATAAAACAAAATAAGTTTTAAATGTTTCAATCTACAAATAAAAAAAAAAAATAATTTTTGCCCAGTTAGAAATTTAAATAACAGTTGGCAACAGAGCTACCCAGAAGTCCTGTGCGTGAAGTAAAGTCAGTTGTACATTGTGCTCACCGGCCCGGCCGCCATATATTTGTTTGTTTTTAAATCGGGAAATTATCCCGATATGTTTTAAATTTACACACATTTACACAACCGTAGTGCAGGTGTACCAAAGGGTTTTGAAAACGAATTGTGTGCAACCGAGAAATCTTATTCTTCAAGCAAAATAAAAATGTGCTCTTTTAAAACATAATTTGTGTTTTATTTTTTAATTACAAATAAAACCCAAACAATAATTTATTGTTTTTACTTAAATTTAATTCCTGATTAAATATTAAAACAATTTGCAAAAAGTAAAGCAAAACAATTAACTTTTGACCGATGTGTTATTAGCTTTTTTGATTTGTCTTGAACTCCACTATCGCCCATTAAAATCGTGAGCATCGTACTTTTAATATATATATATATATATATATATATATATATATATATATATATATATATATATATATATATATATATATATATATATATATATATATATATATATTATATTTAATCTATAGAAAATACTCTCTTTTTTTTTCATTCCATTATTTTATTTTGCACAATGTTTAGATTATTAAAATACAATAATTAATTAGTGTTTTATTTAAGTCGGTTTTCTATATAATTCATTTTTTTTTTAAATTCCGAAAAAAAATAAATTTGTAATTGCCAAAAATATTTTGATAATGAATAATTAATTAAAATACCTACAAAACATGGCAATTTATAAAACTGAAAACATACAAAATTTATAATTAGGTATTATGTTTAAACGCTAATGATTTAAATTTTTATGCTAAAAGATATTTCTTTAAAAAATTAGAGGGCTAAAAAATTGTTTATGTGTCCTCCTTTAGTTCTGTGACGAGTTGGCAACCCTAGTCACAGCTAGTCCGTACCTGCAGCTGTGAATAATTCACAACACTTTATTTGATAGTAATTTGAAAAGTCTTACTTAGTTTTACATTTTATGAAAATAAAATTAAAATATACCTGGTGGTTTAATAATTATGTCTAAAAAACTTATTACTTATTACTTATTTTGGCCAATACACCAGTTTGTAAGGCCATCAGACCAAAAAAAAACGAAACAGTTTATATAAACTTGTAGTATTCTGTAGTATTCTTTTCACGTGTAATTTTCATATCTGAGAAATTTCCCACATTTTCCCGGACACCCTGAAGATACGAAAAATATGAGGGGGCGACAAAAATTTCAAACTGCAAAACAGTGAACTATTTACCAGGTAAAAAAAACCGTTTAAGTTTTTATTAAAAACAGAGATCATCTTAGTTCAGTTCAAGTTTGAAATTATGGGTTATTACCCGGGTTTCTACGTCCTTAAACAAAAAGTAAATATGAATATCTAGGCTACGGAATTAATAATATTGACAACGACTTTACATGATGCCAATTTTTTGCTCAGTTTATAACACACATATTATTATGAATGTACCAATAACCAAGCCAGCAGATCCGGGACCTACTTTTGGGACCAACATTTAATTTTGCAACGAGGTCTTATCGAAGGAGTAAACGTCGAAATATTAAAGTCGCTTGTTTTGTAAACAGAACACAGAACATCTTTTTTAATTTTTGCATTTTAATCACACATAATTTTGGATATAATAATTAGCCCACTGATTTTATAAAAAGCTGCAAAACAACAACCAAATTTAAGACAAATTAAAAATGCACAAATTATATGTTTTTCAGAGAAAATTCAAGGAACATATAGTAAATTTAACATTCGTACTGTGTTAAAAACACAAAACAGTGTTAGATCTTAACATAGTTTTGACCTTATTGCTTCTGTTAAGGAACCTTAAATAAAAAACTATATATAACTTTCTTGCAATTATGTCTGACACGTGCACAAAATTTAAGATAACTTTTTTTGTAAAAATCTTCTAAGGATACATAAATACCCGATGTGCGAAACAGATACAGACAAGTGTAGATAAAAAGTAGTTTTTCTTACTATATAATTGTAACATTTTTGAACTTAAATTATCACTTTTTATTTTAAAATTTTTGTTCTATTTTTGCATCGGTTAATTTGTTTCACTGCAGAGTTTATATTGGGTATAAGACTACATTAGTTTTCTTATTCTTTTTGGTATTTAAAAAAAACTTACCTTTGTTGTTCAATTTTACAATTTTATTTTTTAGGGTTATAATTTTGGTATACATAACAAAAAATTTAAAATATTTGGGATTTTTCGTCTATTGGTTCTAATAACTTAAACATAGTTTTTTAACTGGTATTAAAAAGTTCAGATTACTGGCTCGGATTGTTCTGCAAAAACAAAATGTATCAGGCATATTACTCGAAAACTAATATGCAACGGCAAAACTGAGCACAGTTTCAAAGCAAATAAATTTAAGAAAATTGTATAACGGTATATTTTTTCTAAAACTTCCTATTTAATTTTTTGTTTTTTTTTATCTCCATGAAGACAGATACCAGTCTACGTTTCTAGACACCGTGTGTGCCGGGTTTTTAGACGTTTAACTAGTTTTTCATGCATTTCACGGAACTTTTTAGACAATGCGGTAGTACCACCACAAAATGTAAACAAATAGCCACTACCTCTATACTAGTAATGGGTCGAGTAGGTTTCCTTTGGTATTCGAGTATTTTAGTATTGGTAAAAAAAGTATTCGAATTAGTACTCGATTTCAGGGACATGCATTGGTATTCGAAGACTAATTCTAGCAGAGTACCAATTAAATAAAGGAATAACATTCCCTGACTTTTCCTGGAATTGTCGTGGACACATGTCTTCCACATTTTTTGTATTCGTATTTGATCTGCACAGCAAATTCAGAATGGTCAATCGCAATTTATGCGTGCATAAGTAATTCTATACCTTAACTAACCACAACTAACCCAACCAACGTTTCTTAATTTAAAAATTCCGATTATTTTCTTAATGGATGTAAATATTGAATTACTAAAAAGCTAAAGTTAACATGAAAATTTTGATTTAAAAAAGGCATTGGGAAACTGTATGTTTTATTTTACTAAACACGGGGTCAAAACACCAACTATTACGTGCAATAGGTAGATTGGTCTTCAAATATTTTAGTAATTAAGAATATCAGATAAATTTAACTTATTTATATATATATATATATATATATATATATATATATATATATATATATATATATATATATATATATATATATATATATATATATATATATATATATATATATATATATATATATATATATATATATATATATATATATATATATATATATATATATATATATATATATATATATATATTAATTACCAAATAATTTTTCAATGGCTCTAATTCTATATACTCGTTGAAAATTATACTTTAGTCTTTAATTAACTGTTTTTATCATAATTTATGCAAACTCACGCCGTGATTCGAGCTTCAAAATTTGAAAATTTACTGCATATATGGTATAATATGTTAAGTTTAATTGGTAAAGAAAGAAAAGTTTATTATATTATGTATTTGGAATTCTCTAGACCAAAACTGGGACTAAGTAAAAAGTAGGTTTATTTCAGATACACGCGTACATGACCATATTCGTTAAAATCAATTGATATGTCGTTTTTATATACTGGGTGATTCAACTAACGTTTTAGGCATAGTAACTTTGTTTTTTTAATTCTAAACCGCTTTAAATTGGAAAGTAATACTTTTTTGACCCATAATAACTACACTGTTTTGCATATACACGTGACTTTTTGAATAGTAAATTCGTAGAAGTTCGTTGCACAGTAAATAGAGGTAAAATATATTTTCCAAAAATTTTCAAATTTTTTGTTTTTAAATTTTACCCTAACAAAGTTATTTATTTGTGTGTAAAGTGATAAATATAAATAATGAAGAAATGTGCAGAAAGTTCATTAAAATCGTTTTGAATGATCGCCCGCTGAAGTTGGATGAGATAACTAGGGCTGTATTCATATCGAAAAAGCGAACTCACCATATTTTAACTGAATTTTTAGAGATGAACTATCCGCTCAATGGGTGTCCCGATTGCTTACTTCAGAGCAAAAACTCATTCGTATGACCATCTCAGAAGAGTGTTGACACCGTTTAGGAGTTCCTCATCTGAATTTCTTCGCCGATTTGTTACTGTCGATAAAACTTTGTTCCACCCAGATTCCAGATTATGGCAAAATTTTTTGGGAAGGTCAAAGGCATTTTTTTAAGGGACTATCTTGATAAAAGAAAAAACCATAAATTCTGAGTATTACGCCAACTTACTTCCCAGCTGCCACAAATGCCTATTTTGAACCACTGGACAAATCAGCTTACAGCGATGTCATAAAGGCTCTTGAGCAACGGCGAAATAATTGTATTAAGCTACACAGGGACTGTGTAGAAAAATAAAAATAATTTTATTACCATTTTATTACTGACTGACTAAAAAATCACATATTAATTGAAATGAAAATATAGGGCCTTCTCAATGGAATACCAACTTGAAATTTGGTATGTACGTAGGTTTAAGGACATAAGAAAAAAGACAAGTCCGAAAACTGCAAGGGGGTGTTAACAAGTATGTATTCTGATTGAACCTGAGTTTCTGAGGCCAAAATTGTCTTAGATTTGCAGGATTTAAATTCATTCATTGAACTCAAAAGAGAAGAGATCATATTAAAAATACTTATGTAAGATAAGTAAAGTACTGAAATCTAAAATTAGACCATGTTGTTTTTTGACTTGGTAAGTTTTTTAGTGATCTGGCTGTATAAATGAAAAAAACTGCTTGAATTAAAAAAAAAGAGCATTCTGTAAAACATAATGGATTGGTCAAAAAAGAACTGGGTCTAGTTTTAGATCTCAGTGCTTTAGGAGGCTAAGGTTTTTGAAGAGGAACTTGGCATTTATTTACATAATTATTTTTCGTATGATTTTTTACTATAAATCATTACAAAAGAACACCAGAAAAAAAAACCTACTTATTTAAAAATAAAGTTTGCAATAATAAACTTAATTACGAAGGAATACACATAATGTAATTTAATAACATCAATAATAATAATACATTCGAATGATAAAAAATAACATATCCATCCGTTGATGATGATTCTCTTATTATTACAATAAAAAACTTTCAAGGATTTTTGGTTTTAAAGAACAAAGGTAAAAATTGTTCAATGCTAACTTTAATAACACCATCAGCCCTCGGGCTGCTTCTTCTAAAAGACAAAACATAATTATAATTTCTTTAATCCATCATTTTTTTTCTTCGTGATCCTGTGTCTGTATCTACCTGTTACTATACAGAGTGGAAAATGACAGTAAGGAGTTAATAAACATTATGGTACGTAAACCTGACTTACCAGCTTAAAATTTGACATTTGTTGGATATGTTGAGGTAAGCATACATACCTGAAAAAAAAATAAAACAGGTAAATAACAGTCTTAGAACTAAAATAAAAGTAGATCATTTAATAATGTACAGCTTGGTATTGGTATGCCCTACCTGAGAAATAATTTTAGTATTTACCATATATTTTTTTAATTTAAATGATTTTATGCGTTTTGGGAATTTTGCCCTTATTAGAAATTATTTAGATTAAAATTGACACTCTTTTATCTTAGGGACGTTCACGAAGGCTTAAAATCCAAGTACTAACGTACCGTAAGAATCTTGAGTTAAGTACCTAAGTGACAGTTTAGTAACACGAGACTTAAGATTTGGAAGTTTAAAAGGTAAAGAAATACCTCTGCGGGCAGCATGTTTCACAGTCAGACACACCTGGGATGAAAAAGAACAAAAAAGAAAAGAAGTTCGGGGCATTTTCAAATAAGCTGTAAGGAGATACATAAAATTAATCTAAAATATTAAAATTGTCTTTCAAATAAATAAGATCCCCCAAGAAATACAGGCCATATAATTTTGAATATATAAGTATTGTATACAGGATCATCCAATTTAAGTATCCACCATTAGTAATTTTGTTATTAGTCAAAATACATAAGATCTTTAAAAATATCACATTTGATAGGTCTATCTTTCGGAATTAAATATTTGTTAAATGTAAAAACCAATTTTTAATTTCCAATATATTTACAGCACTAAGCTGTTTCAATTTCCAAGATACAGTGGCGTAGTTACATATACATTGAAAAGTAAAATAGCCTAATTTCCACATTAATGGATTTTTGATAATTTTAATAACTCATTTTTATTGCTCATTTATTTAAATAAAAAGAACTTCTTCAAACCCGGTATCTCGGAAATGTATAGGAATTTTTTACCTGTTCTTTAAGGTTCTATTTGTAGTTGAAGTTTTGAAATAATTTAGTGTATATAGTATACAGTGTTTGGTACATGACTAGACATACGTAAATCTGAGATAGGTAAGGTCGTCTGCTATGCGGTCCACCAAGATATTTCGACCTGGGCCCTAAGATTTTTTTAGAATTTTTTTTCCAAAATTTTAAAATTTCAGATTTTACACTGAAATAACTTTTTGAAAAATCATGAAACAGACAACATTTTTATTTTATTTTAATCTAGATTAGTACTAGAATCATACAAATTTAATAATTGGGGACCGTGATAGCTACAAAGAAAAATACGGGCCCTTAAACCACAAAAAGAGGTAAAAAATAGTTCTAAGAGCCAACTTTGCATTGCATTAAAATAAAAACTAGAAATGATCGAGTACTTCTAATTAGTCAAAAACATCTTTAATCCACGCCCTTTTGAACGATATGCAATAACCACAATTTGCTTAAAAACAGCAAGTTATATGTCAACTTTATCAAGGTGAGCATTTTTTTTACAAAATTCTACTTTTGATAAAGTTGACAAATAACTCTTGCTATTTTTAAGCAAATTGTGGTTATTGCATATCGTTTGGAACGGCATAATTTGAAGATATTATTGACTAATTAGAAATACTCGTCATTTCATTTTTTAATGCAATCCAAAGTTGGCTTTTAGAACTATTTTTTACTCTTTTTGTGGTTTAAGGGCCCGTATTTTTCTTTGAGCTGTCATAGGCCCCAATTATTTTTATATAATTCTAGTCTAGATCAGTGGTTCCCAAACTTTTTTCTATGACGCCCCCTTTTTGAAATTAAGAAGTGCCCCCCACTTTTCTCCACTATACAGAAACATTCCTTTTACTAAAAAAAGAGGCATTAATTTATAAACATGATATTTGAACACTTATCTAATCTAATGCGAAGTATGGTGCTGCATTTCCTTAACAAGGAAATTCTTGGTTTTATCTTTAAAAGTACTCAACGTAGGTCACTAGCAACATCAAGTCGGCTCCGTTTTTTGTTTTAATTTCCATTAAAAAAGAAAATTATTTTTCACATAAGTAGGTTGTTAAGAATAGTATGTAAAATTTTAAAGCCATTTTCGCGATTAAAAGATAGATAGGAAGATATTTTATCCGAAATGTAGTAATCACCAAATTTTCAAAGTCATTTTCCGCCATTGAGTCGTGTTTTCAGTCGATTGCTTCTTCTTGCATTTCTTCTGAAAGGATGTTTATATCAAAATTAAAAAGACTTTAAGCATATTTATGTTCATCATTGTCAAGTAAATTAGAAAAATATCGTTGGAATTCATCAAAGGGAATTTCTAGATGAAATATAATATCTTTTGTAAACTCTTCGTTTTTAGCAGTGTCGTCACTATTCTCCTTAATAAACCCAATTTCGGAAATAGGAAAAAAATTGGTGTCTGAACTTGTAGACGACGTTTCCATATATTAATCTTCTTTTTTTAATTTAAATTGATTTTTTGTTATTTTAAAGATTAAAATTTGTAATAATTTTTCTAAGCTCTCACGTCCCCCTTGATGTTGCTTTTGGGAACCACTGGTCTAGATGAAAATAAAATAAAAATGTTGTCAGTTTCATGATTTTTTAATAAGTTATTTCGGTTTGAAATTCAAAAATTGAAAATTTCGGAAAAAAAATAAAAAATTCTACAAAAAAATCTTACGGCCCAGGTCCAAATATCTGGGTGAACCGCATAGCAGACGGCCCCACCTATCTCAGAATTATAGTAGGATCATTTTTAAAATGAAAATTCGGTGCCCTTTAAAAAGAAAAAAAACATAAAAAGTAGCAAAAAAGATTTAATTTTTATTGTCGGTCGGCTTTGCTTTTTTATGGTCCATTATACGACACCTGCGGAAGCGGATCATTATGAAAAGCAAAGGCGCCGCCGAATCTTTTTGCAACTTTGTTTTTTTTTCTTTTCAAACGGCACAATTTTCATTTCAAAATGATCCAACTATAGGTTATCTTGTACCAAGCTTACCCCGTATATATATATATATATATACAGTGTGACAGTAAAGTCCGCATCATATAGGATTTTTTAATAATAGATTTATTTGAAATTTGACTTTGGCATCAATTTCGCTTCGATCGAATGAAAATTAACCAAAAAAATAATGGTCACGTGATTCGCATTATCTGTCAAAATTTTATTTTTTCCAAAAAAAATTCAAAGTGGGTTATTTATCAAAATATCAAAAAAGTTATAGGAAAAAGTTTTTCTAAATGTAATTTTTAGCCCATATGCAAAATTTCAGTTGTATAAGACAATTTTGATATTTTGTCCGTTTTTGTAAATTGCACCACTGTTGCAAAATAAGACTCAAAGCAACCTACATAAAACTTCTTAGTTTTGACAATGCTTTATTCAGACATGTTTCTTTAAAGTAGCGTCATATGAAATGTTTGTTTTTCTACAAAATCCAAATAGGGCTATTGAAATTTGGTCACATGTGATGCAAAGTTTATTTATTTTTAACCCTGTATAAGGTAGCTTCTAAAATAGCTATTTTTGAAAATAGTTGTGTCTAAAAGTAATACACATTAATATTAGGAAGAGAGTTTAATTGAAAAGAGTCAAATTTTTTAATAAAAAAACTTATTATTATAATTAAAGGCATGTAAAATTTCAACTTTTTAATTATTAACAAACCATTTTTGGTATTTAAGTATTAAATAAAAAACAGTTTAAAACTTAAAATTTAAAATTACATTTCTGTGTGCCCACCATTGCGTTCAATACAAATAATTGTTCTTCTTGACACATCTTTAATGGAGTTTCTGATACTAAGGGGCCTTATTTCTGAAATGCAGTTTCGAATCACCGTTTCCAAATGATCAACACTACGGAAAGGTCTTTGTTTGTAAACTTTTTGTTTTAGGTAACCCCACAAGAAAAAATCAATGGGGTTAAATCCGGAGACCTAGCTGCCAGTACTTCTCCATTTATGTCCAATTACTTTGCCCCTAAATATTTCCAAGAGGCGTTCCTGAACCTGTCTTGTATTATGGATGGGAGCACCGTCACACTGGTACCACAAATTTTGCCTATTTCAATAGGCATATTGTCCAAAATTTCAAGGATCTCGGTGTTAAGGAAGCGTAGGTACTTCAGAATTTAAATTACCTCTAAAAAAATAAGGACCAACAACTTGATCGTTTAAAACACCGCACCATACATTTGTTTTAAAGGAATACTGGTCCCTGCATTCTATTATAAAATTTGGATTTTCTTGAGCCCACCATCTACAATTTTGAAGCTTACAACGCCGTTTGAAGTGAAAGTGGCCTCGTCGGTCCATAAAACGTGAAAGGGAAAGGACACATCTTCTTCTTTTTCCCCCTGGTACCAAAAGAGAATCCCAAACGTATGTCAAAATCTCGTTCCTTAAGAGTATTTATAAATTTAGGTTTATAAGGTTTAAATTTATTTTTTAAGCAAAATCTTCCTTACGCTCTCTCTTGTACATCAGTTCTGCAAGAAACATGTCTAATACTAGTTTGGCCATGTTCCACAACATCTAGGCACACATTTAATTGGACTTCTTCACTATGTTTTATAGGATTGCGAGATTTTTTAAATGAATTTTCCACCGATCCAGTTGATTTAAATTTTGCCATAATCCTACTTACAGTAGACTGTTGCACATTTTTGCCTGGATGCCTTTCATTAAAAATATTGGCTGCTACACGATGACTTGTGTTTTCACCACATATTAATACAATTTCAATTTTTTCCTGTAAAGTTAACATTTTTTTAAATTTATATATGCAGTATTAATTTAAAGTCACTATGATAAACAGAAAGCGATTTGTCTGTCATTATTAAAACAAAGCCTTGTTGATCTTTTTTATCATTTGTTTTACGGCCAACTTGTTTTGGTGCATCAGGGTACGGTACAATACTAATTAATTTTTTGAATACTGCACTTGAATAATAAAATACTATTTTGACTTATTTCTTAACATAGCTTTATAACAAATTTTAATAAAGAGTTTTTAAATAAAATCGTTGAAACTATATAAAAACTTTACGTGAAGTTAAACAAAAATGTATTTTTCACTTAATGCAAACTTTACTGATGTGTACCTCTTTGTCTTAATTAAAATATGTATTACTTTTAGACACAAACTACGTTTTCAAAAAAAAAATATTTTATGAAGTTACGTTATACAGGGTGAAAAACAAATTATTTTTGCATCACATATAACCAAATTTTAATAGCACTATTTGGATTTTGTAGAACAACACATTTAATACGGCGCAACTTTAAAGAAAAGGTGTCTGGAATAAAGCATTCTCAAAAGTAAGAAGTTTTATATAGGTTGCGTTAAGTCTTATTTTGCAACAGTGGTGCAATTTACAAAAAATGGGCAAAAAATCTAAATTGTCTTATACAGCTCAAATTTTGCATACGAGCTAAAATTGCATTTAGAAAACTTTTTCTAATGACTTTTTTGATATTTTGAGAAATAACCCCATTTTTGAATTTTTTTTGGAAAAAAATTAAAATTTGACAGATAATGCGAATCACGTGATTATTATTTTTTTGGTTAATTTTCATCTCGATCGAAGCAGAAATTGATGCCAAAGTCAAATTTCGAATACAGCTATTAATAAAAAAAATCCCGTATGATGCGGACTTTACTGGTCACACTGTATATATATATATATATATATATATATATATATATATATATATATATATATATATATATATATATATATATATATATATATATATATATACATGCCCACCCTGTAAACATCTTTTTAATTTAACTTCCAACCTATCTCCTATCCCATCCTATATTGCCATTGCCCATGTTTATACCAATGGTATAACGAATGGTATAAGTACTAATGACATGATCGTCGTTTCTGTTTCTGATGGTAGTGTCTGCACGCCCGCAGTTGAGTGAAAACATTAAACCACAGTGCCGGTGGCAATCATCATCATCAGGAACATAATTATTATCTCGAAGATGGAAAATAGCACTGGAATCACGTAATACAATAGTACTGACTGGGGGACCCACCAGTGGCTTACTCTAGACTCGGTGAAAAAGTAAAATTGTTTTTTATTCTTCTTTTATTTGAAAATTTTCTTTTTAGTTGAACTTTGATTTAAAAATGGTTTTAACCGGACAAGGAATACATTTTGCTTTTTTTATTTAATCAGAATATACTTCGACACCACAAATTACATGATGCGCACCTCAAATTAAAATTTTATATATTTTAATATTGGACCCTTCACCGTTAGATGGCGTTACTTGGCTTAAGTTGTAGCACGTGTACTCTGTGGTTAATCCCACTCTATATCTATCTCTCTTGTCTTTATATCGTAATAGAATGACCTATAAATAGAGTCTGTGTGTAGACCTTTTAAGAATATGCTCAGCGCAAGCGCGTCCGCCATGTAAAAAAGGCGGCAATATGAAAGTTTCGGGCACCTTTTGTAAATACTGTTGAGCAACAAGCATAATCACCTCTAATATCAGTGCAATTAAATGAAAAATTAATTGATGGTGCTTCATTAGTGCATCACAAAGTAGAAGCCTACAATTGTGTTCAGTTGCGACGATGGTTGAAGTGCCGTGTCCGTCCCAAAGGAGAAAATAAAGCTGAACTAGTTAAGAGGTTAGGATAATATTAATTTAGATATTTAGTAAAACTGCATTTTACTTGTCATGGTAATAAGTAAAAGTAATTACAACACAAAATCTTTTGATTCTTTATTTTTCAGCCAGCGCAGTTCTAGTGACTTTTACCAAAGATAATACTACGGAGGGCTCAAAGAAGGAGATAAATCGCAGCGTTAAAATAATGGGCACGAAATCCGCCTTGTAATTGAGATTTTTAAAACCTCCGCTAGGAGGCGCACGTGGTCCAAGTGAGTCTTAAAATGTTCGGTTTCTTATGGCAGTAACTGTTAAAAATATAATATTTTTAATGAATTATTAATTATTTTGATATTTACAAGTGTATATTATGCTTGTATATAGATAACATAAAATATATTTTGAAAATTAATAATCGACGGCATTGCGGTATCAATCAAAATAGAGCAAGTTTAATGTCATGTTGGAGCTAATTAAACTAGTATTTTTAAATAAATTTGCTTTACTTATTTAATGCAAACAGGAGTAGCCCCGTAAATAAAAACAAAAGTTGATCCATTATTTACTCTCAATACAAAAAGCTAACAATAGTTATTTATTATACAAGGGAAAAAAGTATTGGATTTTTAGCTCGAGGTTGTGTTGTCTTCCGACGCGAGGTGGAGGGTGACAAAAAACCGAGATCTAATATTTTTCCCGTGTATAATACACTATTTTTTTCTGTGACGGGAAAAACAGCGACTTAATATTGAAAAAACATATAATTACAATATATTAAATTTAGAAAATTATCAATGTGAAAATTCAATGCTTAAACAGGTTGACCTGCGTTGCTAAGGAAACCTTTCGAGTAATCAAATATGTCATATTTCATTGTGATTTTATTTAAAAATTCGAACTTGATTCTGAGTTTTCTCTGACTAAAAAATATATAAAATATCCTAAATTCAAATCACTAGACTCCGAACGCTGTTAGAATGACACCGATACGTCATGGTCTCTTATGGCAAACCCGTATAAAACCGTGACGTATCGGTGTCATTCTAACAGCGTTCGATCTTCTACCTTTATTTATGTGTATATAAATATCCAGGAAAAAAGTAATTTTTAAAAAGTGACATTTTAGTCCCTGTCAACAGATATGAAATGTCTAACTTTTTTCCCGCCACAGAAAAAAAAATATTCTTAATGACTTTAGCTAAATGACCTACAGAATTTTAAGTAAATTTTTTTTTTATACGACTGCTTTAGAAAATGGGGTTTTGCACACGCTAAACAAGCTTTGAAAATTGTATTTTGCGCACAATGTGTGCAAGGAAAATATGTTTTTTTTACACGGTTCTGTCTTTCAATATGATTTATTCTGTCATTTACTTTTGACAAAAGCGTGTAAAAAAACTTTTCACACGACGTAAAAAAATTTTCACACAGCCCTGTCAAAAGTTAAAAGATAAAAAAAATAAAAATCGCATATTAATCATTATTTTCTGCAGTCGTAAAAAAAAGTATCGTGTCCCAAACGTTTGAAACTGACTCTTGCACACCACTCGTATGATTTGTAAATCGCCTACGGCTCGTGCACAAACTCATATTTCGTGTGCAAAGAGCTTTTCAAAAACTTGTTGCACAATATACTATTATTTTTTTAAATTTCAACGGGGGAGGGCCCTTAAATAAATACACTATTATAAATAATTTATTTATTGAAATACAATAACATTTTGGTTAGAGTTTTTCTTCTATTAAATTTAGAATTTCTGGTTGTAGTGCGTGGTTTTTTTTCTTCTTTTTTTACCTCTATGGACTAGGTTCGAATACATGGGGGTTTTTTCGTATTATTCGACTACTTGACAAATAAGAAGGTAAATTGGGAAATATACTTAGCACTGCACCTTCTTTTAATGTAGGCCTTCCCTTTTTTATCGGGTTTACCCAACCATCAGGCATTTTAGTCTCATAAAAGTTTAGTAGTTCTTCTTCGACAAAGTGTAATGAACAAACAACATTATTTGGTCCTAGTATTTTGTCTTCTCGGGGAAATTTGTTTTTATTCCAATTTTTTAAACTGCGGGATCCTAGTACAACAAAATACTTTTATAAAGGTAATATTATACCTATAATTATAAATTACAAGTGTTTTATTATTGACAGTAATTTTTATAACAAGAATTCATTTGCCTAATTAATATTTTTGTGTTAGAAATATTTGTAGGTTATATAATTTGTATTATAATATGCCTTGCCATTTTCAATTGATAATAGACAATAGGTATATTTCATACATATCCTACCTATATTTATTTTTTTTTTTTACTTTACATTAGGTGCTTTAAACAGACTGGGATTGATTTGACCCGCCACTTTTCTGGCTTGTTTATCGGCGGAATAACCCTATTTGCCCCCCGGAACGAAACAAGTTATATCTTTATTCACTTTCTTAACACTCATTGTTTATAAATATTAGAAAAAATACACCACTTAACGACCACGTTTAATAAAAAATTATACAATTTTCTAAAATTTCCCATAAAACACAAAGCTATAATGGCATCAAAAACGACTGACGCGTCACCTATGCCCAAGCGGTGAACTGCTAAAAAAGTGGGGACGGATTTTCAAAACTCGGCCATTACCGATTTATCTCCTTTTTTTTGAGCCCTCCGTAGATAATACTACTACGGATAGATGGTTCATTTAAATGGGGCGTTTTGAATCAGTTCGGAGATATCAATGCTTCCGTAAATGCGAATAAAATTAAGTCGGTAACCCCTGCCCCAGCGAAACGAGGTACGAAACCATGTGCGACATTGTCAATGTCTGTCGCTTGTACCTTATTCGGAACACGAAGTAGCGAAAGCGGGCGGCTAAACGGGTTGTGTATTTTCTAGTCGCGTTTCATCACGCCAATAGTAAAGGCCTGCCGGCAACACTGTTTAACTTTCGTTCAAGGATTGAAATGCTTAGCGCGAAAATCTCTCGATGGACATCGGCTCGCGTTAGCCAAAGTCCATTAGGGGTATCAAAAATATAGCATTGAATGGTTCATCTTATCCGTAGTAGTATTATCTTTGCTTTTACCTACGACAAAATTTATTATTTAAGGTGGGCGGTACAGTTTTCCCTTGTGTCGCAATTGTTAGGTCTTGGGAGATGCTTTCGAGCGAAAAAAAGTTTAACAGGTCGGAAAGGGCAGAAAATGTCCCTTTAAGACCCGAAAAATGGGTTTCCCGCTAATATCTGCCAATATATGCGAATTGGGGAATTTTTTATTATACAAAAAAAATGTTTTTTCAAAAAAATCGAAAAAAGTTTTCGAGATAACGGGACCCAAAATCCGTTCAGCTGCCGCTCTACCGCTAGAATGCCGCTATCTTCATGGATTCACTTATTAGCGGGCGGACGAATTGTTCCATTACTCGGGCAATAATGTACATTTTTTAATCATTCAAAGTTCATCGGAATGGAAAAACAAGTACCTATCATTGCATATGAGTTTGAGTTGTGGCCAATACACCAGTTTGTAAGGCCATCATACCAAAAAAAAAAAAGAGTTTGAGTTCATTCTGATTTTTCTAGGAAATTTAAAAAAGAAACTGTCAATATATATGTTTTTTTTTTCACAATATTTTGAGAGTATTAATCTATTGATATTTCTTGAAAAAATGGTTTGTTATTAACATTTTTTTTATAATGAGACCTTAGCAAGTGTTCAATGATGAATGATGATGTGTTTTGATAAAAAATTGGTTTGCCAATCTGCATTTTTAAGCCATTTTCGGCTATCTATCTGAGTGGGAAAGGGTTTTTATTATTTAGCGAAAAAAATATTGGTGTTGCGAAAAAAAAGGTAAGGACTATTGTTTTAGATTTTTTGAGGTGATCTTTCATTTTTTTTTTAAAAAAAAATTTTCCATTCGCATATTTTGGCAGATTTTCCGGGGAAAATCATTTTTTGGGGCTTTTTGGGGGGGGGCATTTCAAGCGGGTTCCCACGTCGGAATCTTAAAATTTTCTTGCTCGAAAGCATCCGCGAAGACTTAAAAAGGAAATTTCGCCCAAAAAAAAACTGCAGATTTATTTACAGCTTTGGGTACTTTCAGGCCCGTTATATAGACATTTTTAAAATGAAATTCGGTGCCCTTTCAAAAAAAAACATAAAAAGTACAAAAAGATTTAATTTTATTGTGGTGGGCTTTGCTTTTATATGGTATTTTTACAGCATGCAAAGGAATTATAAAAAGAAAAGGCCCGCCAAATCTTTTAACTTTTTAGTTTTTTTTTTCTTTTAAAACCCGGGCACCGGGAAATTTTCATTTAAAAATAAAATAACCCTTTTATTTTCGACTACTACTCATACATTTGTAAATAAAGTGCCCGAAAAACTTGGCGGAAGTTGGGGCATGCGCACAATTTTTTTTTAACTATTACAGGGCATATTCTAAACATAACATCTTATTAGAAAATTATGCCTCTCCTTTAAATAGCTGAGGAAATTAACGGCCGGGGTGTTTATGCTTGTTAAATTTAGCAATGAACTTAGCAATTGTTAAAAGTTAACAACGGTTTAGAATATTTAACAACACGTCATTGTCAGTGATATTCAATGATTTAAGTAGGCAACCTGTCAAAATCTAACATTTTGTTAAACATTCTTAACCGTTGTTAACTTTTAACAATTGCTAAGGGCAGTGCAAAATTTAACAACGCGATCATCACTCGGCCGGATAAGAATTTTAAGCATTTCCCTTAATTCTATTTTATTTCAATACTTAAATTACAGGCTATCGCTTCCAAGAACAGCACAATAAATTATACAAATATAAGTGCAAAATCAACGTCCAACATTCAATCGCGCCCAGTCACTCTTCCTAGGATAATATTACCAACTTAATAATCAATATAAAAATCCGCATTATCTCTATCAAAGTATGTCGATGACGACAATGATCATAAGGAGATGTTATCACGAATAAGAAGAGTCAGCCGGCGGCAGAAAAAGAAGAAGATGCGGGTTAGGTGAGGAACGAGCGTCCTCGTCACGAGCGTAAATATCAAGGAGGCTGAGAGATGTACGATGATGTACACACGGCGTAAAGAGTGGAACTATGTTATTAAAAGGAAATCAAGATGGAAATTGGGGTCTCCGGCACTTCAATGAGAAACCGAGATCAAATTTATGTTTAAAATGTGGGGAGGTCTTTTTAATAACCCAGGTGTGAAAGTCAAAAAAAGATTTATTATGTTTTGTACAAATAATTACGGTTTATTAATGTGCGAATATACATGGTCATCCGATTAAATGTCCGCCATAAGGAACTTTGTTATTAGTCATAATACAAAGTTGTTTAGATTAACAAATTTGTAGCATTTTTTACGCGCTTTAAGATTGAAGAATGCAAAAAACAATTAGAAATGGTGTTTTCCAGTTTTCTAGTAAAATAGGATCTTTTTAAATGAAACAATCTTAATATTTTATCACAATTTAAAAGATTTTTAAAAAATTACTACACATTCATACGTTTATCTTTAATAATTTCGGAAATATGAACATCGACATGACTTTGATACTAAAATAGTATTTTTTAAATGGGACACCAAGGTATGATTTTTTTTAATGGTACACTTACTACCATTAAAGGTCTAAAATTCTGAGATATGAGAGGCTATGGCTTGCTTTAGAAGAAGTTGAATTGCACTCCTATAAAGAAGGTATTGATGCTGAATACAATTTTGAAGGTGTTTATGACATCGATAAAGATATG
The DNA here is from genome assembly GCA_019359885.1 of Listronotus oregonensis. Taxonomy (NCBI): domain Eukaryota; kingdom Metazoa; phylum Arthropoda; class Insecta; order Coleoptera; family Curculionidae; genus Listronotus; species Listronotus oregonensis. Next base: position 24,069 of record JAHBCN010006271.1, on the reverse strand, counting down.
CCTTTAGATTAAGTTGCTCAAGTTGTGTCTTGTAGTCGTGTGTAATTACTTTTTTAAACATTTTATTATTTTCTTTAAATTTTTAATACTTAAACTTTTATTTATATTATGTATTTAACGTTTTAATTCTAAAATGACAATTCCACTCATGTATAAATAACCCATTTGAAATGTCAAAAATCGAATTTTTCTATCGAATAGGGAAGAAGATTGTAACTGGCTAAAAATTCGATAATTTTACAGACTTGTCAATCGTGTTCTTAATCGTGACCTTAGTAGCAATATTATCTAAGTGTTTGGCATAATGAGCACTTTTATTTACCATTGGCTTGCGGTCTTGGGGCGAAGTAAAAAATACTTGATTTTTTGGGAAAAGAATATTAAGACTTATTTTATTTTTTAAGATTTGTCACGTTTTTTAATAAATTCTTTATTTAAAACTATTATATTAAAATTACAAATATCACTATTTTAAATTCCTATATATATATATATATATATATATATATATATATATATATATATATATATATATATATATATAAAAAATTATATAAATATTAAATTAAGGGTTCCCAACAAAATTTAGGGTAATTTTATTTTAAATTTGGAAAGTCTTCAAATAGGTTCAAATTTTTTAATTTTTGGCATATAAATTGCTTTTAATAGTAGGTACTTTTTAGTGTTTTTACTAAATTATTACTTTAATCTGGGGCGTGCCGACAGGGGAGGCCTCGATTTAATTTATTCACATTTTTATTAAACGTCATATTTTTTTGACATACCTCGTATAAGATTAAAAAAATTTAACATTTGATGATTGTATTTTAGATTTCAGTCCATGCAAAACTTTTTATGAGAAACAGCTTTTTGTCCTAAAATAAATAATAAAAAAGTTTTCCATATGTCGCCAACTTAAGTGAACACACTGTATATTAGCGTGGGCCAAAAACATTTTTTAGCTATAGTGAAAATACTGTTCAGAATACCGAAAAAATGAGTATGTTGAAAAAGGCATCTCCTAATTTAAATGTTAAGAGGTGTCTCATCGCGGTTTTCGGTTTACCATTTAAATAACACGGGATTTTTTTTTAAATTTGGAATTTTACTGCATTTTAACGAATGGTACTGCTATAAAAATCAATACATATTCTTGTTGAAAATTAAACGATCTATATTGATTTTCGCTAAGTTGACACGTTTAAAAGTTATTAGGCGTCATCCTATACAGTACTACAGTACTACAGAGTGTTCCATTTTTAAAATAAAGAAATTATTCATAAGACAAATATAAAAACGTCTTTTGCATAAAAAGTAAAAGAGATAGGTATGGAAACCCTAATATAGAAAAGGGGAAACTAGTTCTGCGTTAAAATAGGGCCCCTAAATATAGGGTGTTTATTTTAACTTTAGGGAAATTATTTAATAAAATGTATGTCCAAACTTGAGGCAATTTTTTTACCACTTGTATAATATTGAGGTAAAACTTTTTTGTAAAAGTTAACTTAAACCCCTAAGCAGTAAATTTAATTACGAGCAGCTCCTTTTATGTTACAGGGTGTAAAAATTTTTTAAAAGATGGTCTGTATTTTTTTAAATTTTTCTAAATTTTCAGAAACGGTCAGTTTTAGGTATAGGAATTATAACAATAACTCACCTTTATTTGGTCTATAGTATCTGAAAAACAAAAAAAATATGGGGTGCTCCATAAGAAAAATATAACTTTGATATGTACTTTTTTGAGTCACCCTGGATATTTCAAAATAATTTTAAAATATGTTCCCCACAGACCAACATATGACTGTGCTAAAAATTTTTTCCAACTCTTTTCATTTCTCGTGGAAAAACCGAGGCGAATGTGGTGGGCCACCTGTATATATATATATATATATATATATATATATATATATATATATATATATATATATATATATATATATATATATATATATATATATATATATATATATATATATATATATATAAATAAATTATCAGAGGTTTTTTTAGACTTATGGTTATTTTATAATCCTAATATACGAATTGCAAAATTTAAATAAAAATACCCAGCAAACCAGAACTTCCTGTTGCGTTGCATTTTTTTCAAGTAGGAAGATTATTGTTATTAAAACTAACCTTGATTTTGCCGCTGTATGTGAATACCTCGTTACAACTCTCCGCTGATGTAGGCAATAAATAAATATTTATTATTTTTTAATTTTAATTAGTCCACCGTTTGTTTCTGGGTGTAATTAATGAAGTAAAAGCCGGAAAAAAACCTTCGAACTGGCTTAAGTGTTCTTGTTTTGTTCGGTAATTATCACACCTTTTTGTTGTATTTTTATCCGATTTACACCTCTTATCGATTTGAATATCATGATTAAAATTTATTTGTTAAGGGAACGTTAATGAACTACTTAATTATATTTCATTTTCCTGAAACCCCATTTAAATTACTCGGCTCTGGACAAAACCATTAGTCTTGCAGCCGCAACCAGTCATACATGTTTATTATAATTGATATGCGTAAAGTGAAATTAAATTTGAGTCGTTATTTTATGTTTTTCCGGGTGTTTTTTAAATCTCGTAAATGTCACAATATTACACTAAAATCTTTTGAAAATGTGTGATTTTACCAAAGTATAAGAATATTGACTATTTTGTTTATATTAAAACTATTTGACAATAATATAAACCAATCAGTATAAATTATTTTTCCGATCTGGATGTTTGCCAACACTGCCGGTCCAAGTATTTTTGTATGGCTTTTTTATGACTCTAGGACGATCGTCCAAAAAAATCAAACCGGTATGAGGATTGGATCGATTTATTTTGAATTTTATTTGGCCCTCGAAGGTACTTGAGGACTGAGAAAGGGTGGTTTCAAGGGTTGTACCGGTCCAATTATTTTTTGAATGGCTTTTTTATGACTCTAGGACGATCGTCCAAAAAAATCAAACCAGTATAAGGGTTGAATCGATTCATTTAGAATTTTTTTTGGCCCTCGGAGGTACTTGAGGATTGAGAAGGGGTAGTTCCAAGGGTTGAACAGGTCCAAGTATTTTTGTATGGCTTTTTTATGACTCTAGAACGATCGACAAAAAAATAAAACTGGTATGAGGGTTGAATCGATTCATTTTGAATTTTTTTTGGCCCTCGGAGGTACTTGAGGATTGAGAAGGGGTAGTTCCAAGGGTTGAACCGGTCCAAGTATTTTTGTATGGCTTTTTTATGACTCTAGAAAGATCGTAAAAAAATCCAACTGGTATGAGGGTTGAATCGATTCATTTTGAATTTTTTTTTGGCCCTCGGAGGTACTTGAGGATTGAGAAGGGGTAGTTCCAAGGGTTGAACCGGTCCAAGTATTTTTGTATGGCTTTTTTATGACTCTAGAACGATCGTCAAAAAAATCAAACTGGTATGAGGGTTGAATCGATTCATTTTGAATTTTTTTTGGCCCTCGGGGGTACTTGAGGATTGAGAAGGGGTAGTTCCAAGGGTTGAACCGGTCCAAGTATTTTTGTATGGCTTTTTTATGACTCTAGAAACGATCGTCAAAAAAATCAAACTGGTATGAGGGTTGAATCGATTCATTTTGAATTTTTTTGGCCCTCGGAGGTACTTGAGGATTGAGAAGGGGTAGTTCCAAGAGTTGAACCGTCCAAGTATTTTTGTATGGCTTTTTTATGACTCTAGAACGATCGTCAAAAAAATCAAACTGGTATGAGGGTTGAATCGATTCATTTTGAATTTTTTTTGGCCCTCGGAGGTACTTGAGGATTGAGAAGGGGTAGTTCCAAGGGTTGAACCGGTCAAAGTATTTTTGTATGGCTTTTTTATGACTCTAGGACGATCGTCCAAAAAAATCAAACCGGTATAAGGGTTGGATAGATTCATTTTGAATTTTTCTTTGGCTCTAGGAGGTACTTGAGGATTGAGAAGGGGTGGTTTTAAGGGTTGTACCGGTCCAACTATTTTTGTATGCCTTTTTTAAAACTCTAGGACGATCGTCCAAAAAAATCAAATCGGTATGAGGGTAAGATCAATTCATTTTGATTTTTTTTTTTGGCCCTCGGAGGTACTGGAGGATTGGAAAGGGGTGGTTCCAAGGGTTGAACTGGTCCAACAATTTTTGTATGGCTTTTTTATGATTCTAGGACGATCGTCCAAAAAAAATCAAACCGCTATGAGGGTTAGATCAATTCATTTATTTTTTTTTGGCCTCCGGACGTACTTAAGGATTGAGAAAGGGTGGTTCCGAGGGTTGTACCGGTAAAAATATTTTTGTATGGCTTTTTTATGATTCTAGGAGAATCGTATGAGGGTTCGATCGATTTATTTTGATTTTTTTTTGGCCCGTGGAGGTACTTAAGGATTGAGAAGGGGTGGTTCCAAAGGTTGTACCGGTCCAAGTATTTTTATATGGCTTTTTTATGACTCTAGGACGATCGTCCAAAAAAATCATACCGGTATGAGGGTTGAATTGATTCATTTTGAATTTTTGTGGCCGGCGGAGATACTTGAGGGTATAGAAAGAGATTGGTTTCAAGGGTTGTACTGGTCCAAGTATTTTTGTATGGCTTTTTTATGACTTTAGGACAACCCTTCAAAAATTTCATACCGGTAAATGGATTTGATCGATTTATTTTAATTTTTTTCCGGCGATCTAGCGTATGTGAAGGTTTAAAAGGCGTGGCTTTGTTGTTTTCCGGATGTTTATCAATTTTTTACAGTAATTAAGTGCTCAATAATTAATTTACTTAGGTATTAGGTCGTGTGTTTAATTTTTTTTATTTATTTTTTGTTAAAAAAAACGTTTCCAACTTACAGGTACATAAATAATCCACCAGTGCTGGAAAGAGCGGAATGCAAATATTAGATCCAATATAATTCATTTAATGCAAAGTAGACTGCCCAAGTAATAAAAAAAACAGGGGTCATCAAGTATTAGATTTAGTTCCAATTTAATATTTTTTATTTTAATATATCGTTGACGAGAATGTGGAAAAATTGATTATACATCTAAAAACTCGGCACCCACAGTACCTAGTACTTGGGCTTCGTGCTGATCCTAAATAATGTTTAAAATATGTCCCCAAACATCACTTAATTTACCTACTTAATAAATTCTGGAGCAAAAGATTATACCAACTAACCACAACTAACCAAAAAAGGAACTGAAGGCGCTGGCATCCAATATTAATAAGTATAAAAGTAGTGTTTCAAAAAGGAAACATACCTAATTCTAAGTAGCGCACCTAGAATTGGTGCATTTACATCTGAATTCAATTTTGTGCACATAAAAACCGTAATTGGCCATTCCTTAGATCGTTCTATGTTATTATTTTCCTTTTCTGTAGTTAAAAGTCGAGGCGTAATTTAAACAGTGCAAATCAATGATTGAATTACAATTCCGCAGGGCGTTTTAATGTGCACTTTAATTACGATCGTAAAATCCTATTCATAAATAAATTTCGCACCTCTAACTATTGAGGTCCGTTTATTAGAAGATCTCATCCATAAATTACGTCCCGCTTAAAGGGTGACAGGAAAAGGGGAGTGTGACCAGAGCCGAAGACACGGGGGAGGATGAGGGAGACGCCCTCCTCCCCAACTTTCATAAGTTGGCAGAAGTATATTAAGTAATACTATAATACTTGTAATACTTGTTGATTTCATTCAATTTTTAAAAATAAAAACCCTATTTAAATCAGGAAAAGTTGGAAAACTGTTCAACAGTTGGCAAAAGTATACTGACTAATACTTGTTAGTTTTATTCGGGTTAAAAAACAGAGCACTATTCCTTACTATGTGGATAAAATCAGAAAGAGTTGGAAAACTGATTAAAATTTGGAAAAGAATACTTATTAAAATACTTGTTGGCTTTAAATACTTTTTTAAAAATAAGATCACCAATCCTTACTATGTGGGGAAAATCAGAAAGAGTGGGAAAATTGTTCAACAGTTGGCAAAAGTATACTGACTAATACTTGGTGGTTTTCATCAGGTTTCAAAAATAAGAACACTATTCCTTACTATGTGGGTAAAATCAGGAAGAGTTGAAAAATTGTTCAACAGTTGGCAAAAATACTAATACTTCCGTCAGGTTTTAAAAATAAAAACACTATTTCTTACTAAGTGGGTAAAATCAGGAAAAGTTGGAAAATTGTTCAACAGTTGGCAATATTATATTGACTTATCGTTGTTGGTTTCATTCAGGTTTCAAAAATAAGTGACATTATTCCTTACTATGTGAGTAAAATCAGGGAGAGTTGGAATATTGTTTAACAACTGGTAAAAGTATTCTGATTAATACTTGTTGATTTTATTTAGGTTTCAAGAATGAGAACACTATTCCTTACTATGTGAGTAAATTCAGAAAGAGTTGGAAAATTGTTCAACAGCTAGCAAAAGTATAGTGGTAATTAAGTGTGCCAGTCTAGAAAGTTTAAAAAATCGATTTTTTTTTTGTATATTTCAATATACTTATTTAGATTTAGAGAATATTTTCCTAAAATGATTTTTTTAAATTAGAATTATTTTAAAAGTTAAAGCTTAAGTTGTGGTTCGGAGCAATGAAGCTAGAATCGAAAGTTTTGAGTTTCGAGCTTCAAGTGCTTCAAACGAAGAAAAAAGTGCTTTTCTTTCCGAAGAAATTCGTTAAATATTTAATTTGAGGTAGAAGAAGGGAATCTGTGGACTATATTTTTTAACATACAAAGCTAAAACATAAAAGGCAGCAAGAAAGTTTGTCCATCTTAAAGATTTGTCCCCAAATAATTGAAGCTAGGCGGGTGAGGAAAGTTCTTTCTTTGATAAAACGATGCTACATGGTCGAATGAAGAAGCTGTTGTCACCTCAAATTTTTCTAACATTTTTCCAATCTAGAACAAAGTTTCCCGTCATAAATAATACAAAGATATGGGTTTAAAGACACAAGATAATAAAATTTTGTATTGTTATCTGATTTGTTATGTTTGTACATTTTCTAAAATGTAGAAATATAGAAACACCTTTGGAAGTGCTGTTGCTAAAGTTACAACTGCAAGATATGTGACGTCACACCAGAGTAAAGCTTCAAAAATTATGAAACTCGTGTGACGAAATTTATGGATGGTACCCAAGCACTAAGTCTTTAAATAATCCATCATGGAAGGCAATTCTTCAAACAATAAAAAATGTTTTTTAACTAAGGCCCACTTTTATAAAGCAGGGTTAACTCATTAAGTTAGCCACGGTTTAACCTTAAAGTAAACTCATAATCACAAAGAATAGTATTAGATATCTTATTTCAATAATATTTTGCAAACTTATTTATTTTTAGTACAGTAAAAAAATAATTAAAATGTTTGGCTTATTTTCCTTTGCTGTAGCTTAAAATCGAGGCGTATTTTAAACAGTGCAAATTAATGATGGCATTAGAATTCGGCAGGGCGTTTTAATGTGCCATTTTAATTGCGATCGTAAAAGCCAATTCATAAATAAATTTCACAGTTTTGATGCAACACCTTTACCTATTGAGCCAAGTTTATTACATGCAATAAATCTTTAAATATTCCGCATTGGCAGTCATTCGTTTAAACCCTAAAAGGGTGTTTTATTTAAGGCCCACCCAAATAAAGTAGAGTTTAATTGCTGAGTTACGCCTAATTTGCCTTTAAAGTTAACTCGATACTATTTGAAATATCTCTTGAAAGACTAGGTGTTCAATATGAAAAAGCAAAATGGTGAGGACTATAAAGATTAAACTATCAAAATTATATGGAATGTTACAGCTAAATTGTTGATAAATAAGTATCATATAGATTACAATATTATTTTTAACCCATTTAGTGATATTCAGTTCAAATCATCCCGTAATGAAATGCTAAGCGAAAACAACTATAGCCGGAGCCGGAAAAAAGAAAACAAAGCTCAGTTTTTCTAAAGCACGACGAATTCATCAAAATAGAGGCTTGCGACAAGGAAACAACGGACGCGACGGTTTGCAAAAAATATGTTTTTTGTTTTATCCTACTAGCTGGTCTGGCGTGGAGAAGAAGACCCAAGATGTTTAACAAATTATCTTACAATCCGCTTTTTACCAAGACTACTCAAGCAGGAGATAACCTGCACATCTTTGAAATGGTTGTTAGGAATAGAGTAAACCCTAACATCTGCCCATTTTTCGACTATATAAGAAATTCATGCAGAAAAGGCTAGACATAAAATGCGAGCGACTTTTTTTCACCGCGAATCCTTCCTGCAATCAGGAAAATAGTACCGGTTGGACAAAATGTGATGAATAAAAGAACCTCTGCGGAAAAGTCAGGCATCACCAATAAAAATATCAAATTGACGAATAATATCTTACGAGCAACCATCGTATCAATACGTGCAGAAAGGTGTTGGAGTACAACAGTTAATCAAACTAAGTGGACATTCAAATACCAAGTCACCAACGCTTTGCATTCAGATGGATGAAAACCACCATATGCTTTTAATTGAAAAAATGCGGAATAATGACCAACCGACAAGCTGAAGAGGGTTTCCAGCCGAAATAAGCTCTCGCTCGTTGACTGCATTAACCACCATGTCTATACGACTTGAAAGCAAAATATTGTTAATTACAATATTTGTACTTTTCATTGTAATTTTTAACCATTTAAATTTTTTTCTGTTAGTAATTTCTATGTTTTAAATTTACTTTATTCGAGTTCTCAAATGATTCGGGAAATATTTAAGAAATTACACTCGTGCATCAAAATAACAGGAGATTTTTTATTTGACGTGTTCTTTTTTCAGATTTCAATCGTTTGTTTTCATATTTTACGAAAATGCCCTTCTCTTGGGGAGTCAAGCTTTTTCGGGAAAATATGAACACAAACTCTTGCAATTATAAAAAAACCTATCATTAAAAAATCTAATTTTTTGTATTATTATTAAATTTACACCTTTGTGCACTTTAGCCAAATAGACAATTGTATTTTAACAGGTAACCATAGCAACCTTAAATTTTTTCGGATTATTTTTTCCTCCTGCCTAGCTCGGCGAACAAAATTAATATTTTTTTTATTATTATTAGAAAAATACATTTTGGGTGTAAAATTTTCTTACGAAATCCCCTTCGTCCTCCAGAAATTTTTTCTCAGTCACGCATGTTTCTAGAAAATTTTAATAAGGGACATTTTTCGCAATAAATTCCATTAGAATTCTCGTTATATATATATATATATATATATATATATATATATATATATATATATATATATATATATATATATATATATATATATATATATAATGGAGTTTCTTTGGACATAGACGCTCCTTAATAAATAAAAAGAAAAATAAAATATCCTGGTAGGTATGATCATTAAGGTTGGTTGTTTTAAAATTACGAGGCCTCCAAGTAAATGGATAACCCCGGGTCCAGCCAATCCGATTACACGTGTTTCACCCTTGTTGGGGATGGTCACACCGAATGTAGGCTGTAGACAACCCTTGAGAGTAAAGCAGTTGGCTTATGAACATCTGTAACCTAATACAGTTGAACGTTAGAAGCAACTAGCGCCATCTCGTCAAGTAATTCCAAACCAACCAATCTTAGTATCGACAGGTTAAGATGTTAATGTGCGCCATGTAGGTGTATTACGCAAAATCAGTCAGAAGTTGCTTACAACAACACGCTTAATGAAAAATGGCTTCCCATTAGTTCACGGATATGTGAATTTCGAATGAGCTCTTTTGCCAATTCCAAGTAGGTGACGTGCAGCATGACTGAAAACGTGATTTAATAAAAGGGGGAAACGCAGTATTTTCACCCAACTGCAATATAATAAATAAAATTAAACTTCTTGAGCCTTGTTATAAATAATAACAAAAAGGTGGAGTTTCTTTGGGCATAGAGGCTCCTTAATAAATGAAAAGAAAAATAAAATATCCTGGTAGGTATGATCACTAAGGTTGGTTGTTTTAAAATTACGAGGCCTCCAAGTAAATGGATAACCCCGGGTCCAGCCAATCCGATTACACGTGTTTCACCCTTGTTGGGGATGGTCACACCGAATGTAGGCCGTAGACAACCTTTGAGAGTAAAGCAGTTGGCTTATGAACATCTGTAACCTAATACCCTAAACCTAATATTTTTCTTTTCATTTATTAAGGGAGCTCTATGCCCAAAGAAACTCCACTTTTGATTATTTATATATATATATATATATATATATATATATATATATATATATATATATATATATATATATATATTGTATTGTAATAAACGGGGTCGCTCGGCTCTGTGTAGCCCTCCTTCACTTCGACTAAAGATATATATATATATATATATATATATATATATATATATATATATATATATATATATATATATATATATATATATATAAATATAAAAATATAAATAAAAGAAAATAAAATTATTGATCAATTTTTTAAAAAATGACAACCGGGAGACAGGTGTGCTTCAAGCCAATGTATAAAAGGAAATATCATCTTAGACTTAACATAACAGTATTGTATATCCCATAATGAAACCAAACAAGCCAGTGTGACCGGGCAGATTACGTTGTAATCAATAGTCCCATTGTTGTCACTAAAAAATATGATACTTTGCACAGCAACAAAGTAAAATAAATTCATAGTGTACATGAACAGGTTTTTACTTATTCGCGATTGTTTTTTTATACATACAGGATGTCCAAGAAATATGTTTCCTGATGTAGATTGTAGGTAATAGTAACACCATAACAGCAATTAAATAACAGCACTTATACCTCAGCCAAGGAGTGTGTTACCGTTTAGGCGAACCACACTTAACTTTGAAATTTTAATTATTCGGTCAAAATAGACATTGGCCATTGCATAAATTCCCAAGAAGCTAAAAATTTACATGAACATTAAGGATACTATTATAATGAAATTTTGAAAAATCCCCATTGATTGGTTAGTTTATGATAAATATAACTTAAACAAAAATTGAAGGTCATGCAAATATCTACAAAAATTGTCCTTACACTTTTCCCCTAATATTCATCATTTTTAAGAAAATGCGATTCTAAAATTTACTAAAGTTTTATAACCTATACTATGCACACGTTTCCACGCCACCTGTGAGGTAGTGTATTTGACGCGTTTTTTATCGTGGTTTTTCCAGTAGGCCTACTTCAAGGTCTATTTTATTAAATCTTAGTAGAATAAAAGGTATTCTCATTCAATATCTTCTTCTTTCTCCATCTTCTACTTCTTCTTTTTCTTCTTCCTCCTGTGTTGATGTTAACTGTTCAAACGGTGATACGTCAGTTGTTTCGTCGTTCATGTATCTGGATCTTCTTCTGTTGGAAATTTAACATTTAAACACGACTGGCCTTGACAACTGGCGTAACTTTTTTGCAGCCGCATTTCGAATTACACCTCTTTTTGCAGTTGCAAAAAATAGTAAGGAGCCTCTCTGGTGCAGGTGGAAGTAGTGTGTGGATTGGTTCCAATGGATTATCAATTAGCTTCCATCCCCATTCTTTCGGGTTCAGTTGATTGCCAAGCAACACTTGAACCTGATAATATACCCGATAAAAATGTTGTTGAGCAAAAGCCGAGGTTGGAGGAAGACAAACTAACTGCACACTTTTTAGTTAGAGTAGGTTTTGCAAAAGATAAGTAACGTTACTTATCTATGCAAGTAACTTTGTTTGAAGCTTCATATACTAAGAAGAAACCGAATTCCGTAGGTAATTATAGTTTCTGAAGACGAATTAATATCTTTAAAAACTTTAGCAGATGTAACCAAGTCTTGTTTTACAAATAATTTAAAAGCTGTTGTTTTACCCCTTCGAAACATTGTAGAGGTCGATATCACAGCCAGACAGAGCATGTAAAAGTAAAATGTGAATTTTAGATTTAGGATAAACCGATAAACTCGAATTTTAAAATCTTGGCGATGGTTGTTGAGTCTTGCCTGGTTTTAAAAAATAAATTATTTTTTCAATTGGAGTTCGAGCGGTAAGTTATACCAACAGATCAACATTTTCATGCATAGTATAGGAAATAAAACTGTAGTAAATTTTAGAATCGCTTTTTTTCAGAAATGGTATATTTTAGGGGAAAAAGTGTAAGGACAATTTTTGTAGCCAATAGCATGATCTACAATTTTTGTAAAAGCTATTTTTATCATAAAAATAACCGTTTCGCTAAAAAATCCAAAAACACCATTTTCGCGAATTTCGATCTTGTATAAAATATTTTGCACACATGGGATCGATGGAGACTTTTTACAATTTTATTTTAATGGTATCCCTAAAATTCATGTAAATTTTAAGCTTCTTGGGAATTTATGCAAGTGTACCCCTATTTTTTGGGCTAACTTAACCGGCTAATAAATGATCGTAATACACATCTCTCAGTGAGTAGTATCCATGAGCTGTATAATTTTGACATTTGTAATGTTTTGTCGCCTAGTGGGATGTAAATAATAAAAAATTGACTAATTGTAAGTGCATCTCACAGACACCTGACGTGTTTTACTTTACGGTTCTGTAGTGGTTACCTTTTTTTAAATAGAATTTTTCCTAATGTCTCTACCTAAGGAGAAGCAAACCATTTTAGAGTATTTCGTAAGAAGACCTTTTATTTAATTGTGTTTACATATTATGGTAACTTTTAACGGCATTTTAACATTTTTTTTTTGTAAAAACAATAATTTTGGCAGCTGTTACAGCTGATCTCCGGGAGCACCTCATAAAAAAGGCATTTTGCGGTAAGCACGATATTTCTGGACTGTATCATCCAAAAAAACAAAAAAAAAACATATTTCGTTTATATAATGCATTATTTTGTAATTATTAAAAAAAATAAGCAAAATAATAGTTTTTGACAAAATAGCGGTTTCTCAAAAGAAAAATAGATTTTTGATAAAAATTTTATAAAATAGAAAATTTTTATCGGTGAGAAAAAACCTTTGATTATTACTAAAAAAATATACTTAAAAAGTTAAATTTGAAACTAATCAGTCAAGACGTTTCCGAGAAATCTTGCTAACCGACTTTAAAAGCACAGTTTTGAGAAAAGTGCAATTAAAGTTTTAAAGACACTTTACATATATTAAAATGAAACATAGTTAATGTGCTTAAACTTTACTTTAAAAATATTCGCCGGATTAACTATAAATTTTCTTCTGTATACTTAAATATGTACATTGCGAAAATAAAATTTAAAAAAAAAACGATTTTTTAGATATAAAATACTTTATAAGAACAAAGTAAGCAGATTTTATCAAGTGTAAAATAATTATAAATGAGAATATACAGAACCTTTGGAAAAAAGTAGACATTATAAGTCACTTACAACTACAGCTTAAAAAAAAGTTTTTCTTCTATATTTTGGAAAGTCAAAATAAAACAAATCACCCATGGACGGGAACAGGAAATAACACTGTATTTAGCGTCTCTAATTTTGTCAAAAGAAAAATCACCTTTCGAGTGGTAAAAGACCGAAAAAAAAGTATCAAAGTCTTTAAAATGTAGCAGCAGTAATCTTATTTTCAGCTCCGGCTGGCAGAGTGATGTGCAAATAGAGCTGAAATGTTGGCGTTTTCAAATCTTTATTTTAAAGAATTTGATTTTAGCTATTAAAATTTTATTTAAAAAATTAACAAATTGAAATAAAATAGTGTTTATAATTTATTATTTAAATTTTTACCAATTTTGCTTAGATCAAAATTTTGCTTTTCTATTGTAAAAGTTTTTTTCAGCTTGTTAATTACATTTTATACGCGCAAAAAATTCCTTAATGGTTCATTTAAGGTAGTTCACTCGTGACAGTCGCGGACAAAAGTATCTTCTTATAGTAAGTAAACGGGCACAAGTCAAATTGAGATTGGGATGAACAACTTTTTATTTCATCTCTTCCAAGCTATACGCGCCGAACTCGCCCATTTCTCTCAAACAAAAATTGATTGTTCAACGGGCCGGGATTCCCTTGACTAGTACCAGAACAAATCATTATATTTTTTTGCCTATTTTAGTTTAATTCGTAATGCAGTATTTTGAATGGAACCCAAATTTTGCGCTGTTTCAAATAAGATCAAATAGGCTTTACCAAAAGTTTGAGGTCCTTAATGCTGAAAATATTATTTTTGTAGGGGACAGTACACGAGGTCTGTTTGTTATTCAGTAATATTTTACACTTTTAGGACCCACCTAGTCCTAAAATACATCTTCTATGAGAGCGATTACGTAAAAAATATATATATATATATATATATATATATATATATATATATATATATATATATATATATATATATATATATATATATATATATATATTGTATTAGTTTTAAAAAACATATCATAAGCACCGTTTTCGAGATATTCCGAAATAAATGCATGGCTTTTATACATGACAGATAGCGACAATGTTAATTATACACAATTTAATTGTTAATATCTCGTTTCACAGACGATAAAAACATTTTTTTTAATTAGATAAAAGACACTTTCAATGACTCTATATTTCAATTTCATTTAATTCTAAAGAAAAGCCGTTTTACGACTGAATTACCTTAACTTCAGTTTTTCTGCTTATAAAATACGAATATCAGTATCTGAGTCGGTCGGATACTGATATTGGTATATCAGATATTTGATAATAATAAAAGAGAATTGTTCATATACTGATCATCTTTCAACTTGCTATAAGTTTCATAACGAATAATCTAATTTTACCGGTCTAACCAAAAGAAACAGGAGGCTATTAAAGATCATTGAAAAGCAAGTACTTGATTGGCACCTAGCCTGTCAACACGTTATAATCACGGCCCTCCCTGACCTTTAAACCGATTGTGAGAGAAAATAGTTTTGTAATTGGCCATATTTCATATTGCACCCATATACAATATACATGAAACCCATTTGCTCGTGTCATTTATTTTTCTACCCACTCATTAGTTCATTATGATTTTTTATTGTTTTCCAATGGCTTTCCTGTTAATTTTAAATTTATTTTGATTGTAAATCCTGCGTGATTTAATGGTTGTTCCCATTGTTCTATAAATATTCGTAAAAGCCATTGAAAATGATTTTGCATTACTTAAAATATTAAATCCCATTAGTGCAAGGTTACCTTAGAGGTATTGTTCAATTTCGCTCTGGCAATTTTAATTTTAATATTTTTTCTTGCATTATTTTAACCAATAATGTCACAAAATTTAAAAGAAATCAACCAATAGGAACTGACTTACAGTAAATATTTTACACTAGGTAAAAATTTTCCACAAAATTACAGCGAATATTGCATCGGAGAAATGCCATCTTGATAGTTCCTATTACATATTACACATTTTTTGGACACACGCATTATATTCTGTTCTTAAAATAGTCTAATAAAAAAATTATATATTTTTTATTTATATACAGTGTCCGCCAGAAAGTATGCGACATATGGAAACATTTTATCATGACGTTTAGAAAAAATCGATTTTGCAGATCAACTCTGCATCACTTAAAACCTTAGAAACAATTGAACGATCCCGATTGATTGATTTGTTGTTTGGCAGTACATTTAAATTTTGTTAGGTCGGTTGACCGAAAGTCCCCTTATTTGTCAAAATATCGACAAATTTTATATATATTATGTATATATAAGTTGTTCAGAATTTAATTCTATGGCTATATGTAAAATATTAAGCCATTAGGATAAAATCAATTTGGACAATTTTTTTCCATAAAAATATTTTTGTTTGAAACATTTTTCTTTACCATTTAGAAACAGCTTTTCCAGACCTAATCTAATGTTTCGGCACAATTTTTTTTTACTTTAGTAAGTTAGTCCTTTTTTCCAAGAAAATTTTAAAAAATGGTATTTTTCGGAAACCCGAGTTGTCGCATAGGCTTTTTTTCTTTGAAAAAATAAATATCGAATTTATAGTATTTTTAATTTTTTTGCGATAAATAATTATTACATTTAATCATTTAAACGGTAAAAATTAATATTTAAAATTTCGAGTTACGGTATTTAAAAAAATGCCTATGCGACAACTCGGGTTTCCGAAAAATACCATTTTTAAAAATTTTCCTTGGAAAAAAGGACTAACTTACTAAAGTAGAAAAAAATTAGATTAGGTCTGGAAAACCTGTTTCTAAATTTTTTGAAAAATATTTTTATGGAAAAAAATAGTCCAAATTTTTGTTTTTATCCAAATGGCTCAAAATCTTACACATAGCCATAGAATTAAATTCTGAACAACTTATCCTTATAAAATTTTTCGATATTTTGACAAATAAGGGGACTTTCGGTCAACCGACCTAACAAAATTTAAATTTACTGCCAAATAACAAATGACAATCGGGATCGTTCAATTGTTTCTGAGGTTTTAAGGGATGCAGAGTTGATCTGCAAAATCAATTTTTTTCTAAACGTCATAATAATTTTTTTTATATGTCGCATACTTTCTGGCGGTCACTGTATATACAGGGTGTCCCAGAAGTAATGGGACACAGAGCAACAGCAGATTCCTTAGGTCAAAATAATGCAATTAACGTAAACTTGCTTTATCCCAAAGTTGATAAAAACTAAGATGCAGGGTGTTAAAATTTTAATTTTGTTTTTGATTTTTCGTAATAATTTCTTAACTAAATGACATAGCGGTATATTATTGGGGATTTGGGGGTTCTTTGAGGCGGAAAATTCAAATATGTCCATACTTTTGATATTGCTAGTAGAGGGAGCTAGCTACGACCTACCCGACGTGTTTTAGGTGGCATAACTTTTTTTAAGCTTAGTATATTGACCTGTTTATTAAAAAAGAAGTTACTATAATTCCCTCTGCGTCAAAAATGTATACTCCATTTAGGTCTCTAGGAGCAACTGTGTTCGAGATAAATGCATTTTAAAGGACCCCGTAATTTTCCTATGGAAAATGGTTTTTGGCTAATTGTTTTTAAACTTTGCGGTTGCGGAGTAATAGTTTTCAACACGCTGATCAAAAGCCTCCACGGGCACAAAACCCAAAAACCCCTCTAACCTCTCCAAAATCACCCTGAATCACCCTCAAAAGTCTCCAAATTCCTAGTGATATAATCTCGTGTGATATTTATTATTGGTAAAAATCTAAGCAAGTAGCGCTTTTTTACCTCGATAAGTCAATTATAAAAATCTGAAAAAAATTGTTTAATAAAGAAATCTAAGTCCACAGCCGACAAATGACAATAATTTTAAAATAACTATTATTTACATACTTAATTAGGAATTTTTTTTCTAAATGTTTACCAAAAACACTTTCAGCACGCCTTTTAATTAAACACGACATAAAAACAATGTAAGTATACCGGATGGTGCCCCTGTTTAAATATTCAAATAATTTTCTCAAGTATAACAGAAGAAAACAGTAGCAGATTTTAGTAAATTAGGTGAATGTTTAATAAAAGATATTTATAGCAAAACATTACAAATGTATTCAGTGAAATTATTTCCAGATTTTCTACCATAAATTAATTTAATGAACCTGCAATAGTTTTAAATTAAACCTAATAATAATAAATAATGCTAAATCAGCAAGTAAACGTATACTCGTAAATCTTACCATATGACGCTGTTTGATGACGTACCTATTAAAAAAATATTTTGCGATTTTCATTCGTTTATCTTTCACTTTTTTCTCTTTTATTTGATAGATTAAATAAATGATTTAAAATCAACTAGTGCCCCAAATGGGATTTTTAAAACCCAGATCCTATTTCTTTCCCTTGCTAATTTTAATTTGTATTGCTAATTTTCGCAACACCACCTAACATAGTAAGTTTCAAAACCACAAATTATTTCGAAAGAATTCGTTAATTTTAAAAATCATTACGGTGTTAGTGTTACGCCCCCTAGTGGACATTTTACAAACTTAAAAATAATAAAAACTGACCATTTTTCATACGTTAATGACCCATTTGATTATGATTACTCGTTTATGCGATGAACAATTCGCGTGAGTGCCTTAGGAAGATTTTACACATTTTTTTAAATAACTTCGTTAAAAATAAAGATATCGTTTTGCGTTTTTTTTAATTTTTAATGCTTTACCTATTATCGTAAAAAAATATATGATTTTATTTAACTTTTTAGAGATATTTAAAGAAATAGGGAAAGTTATAAATAACTCCCCCTCACGGAAGAATAAAAAAATAAATTGTTGTTTTATTTTTATAGAAAAATACTTCCAAAAATGGTCTTTTAATCAAAAGTTGTTTCAGTAAAATCGGCAAAGCCAAACTGATACTACAAGCATTTTTCTTTTTTGGGGAATACCTTCCCCCATCACTTTATTTGACAGCTGTCAAAAAAATTGATGAAAGGTTTTTTATTCAAAAACAATCGTAGATTGCCATGACAATATTTTCTGATCCACTTCATTGGGACTTTAGGCGAGAAAATTAAGCTTTTATGAACTATTATACCAAATACGCCCCATAGCGGCCATCTTGGGAGCTCGAAAATAATTTCCAGAGTTTTTTTATGGCCACATTTATAATAGATTCGGGATATAAGGGTTTTTGAGGGTGTTGGATCAAAATTTGGAAATTAATAATCTTAGGTGAAAATTTCCCAAGTAACACAACTTGCTTTTTAAAAGCTGAGAGAACCGCCACATCACTAAATTATCCAGCCCAATGTTTTATTATTTGTTCTATACAACGTTCTCTCAAACCTAACATAGTGTTTATATACCCAAAATAGGCGCACTTTATACAGCTAATTTATTAAAGCGTTATAATTTGCCATTATAAATAAGGTTTATTATGGTACAAAATTCATCAGTAATAAAACGGATTTATAAGTACTTTATAGATACTCTAGCAATGTTACTAGATAGCTACATATTCGATTAAACAGCTTGTCAGACATGCGCATTTTTCACTAGCCGGTAGCAAGTTGACAGCAATTTGCTGAATAAATACTTTATTTCAGTTGCATAAGTAAACTTGGAAAAAAATTGTTTTTTAAAAGGTATTTTATGGTTGCCGCCCTTGCCGATTCTTTTTTATATTATTGAACACGACTGGAAATAAAAGCAGACTGATCTACGATATACATATATATTACACCTAAAATAAATAACTCATTTTAGGAAAGTTTCGCATATGCAGAATGTGAAATTCACTTGCGATGGATTTTTTTCTGATAAAATATATAGTTTTAGCTCTATATTTATCAAAGCGCCTTGAAAATAATTAAAAATTGGATTGAAAAAATTATATCAAACATTTATTGTTTATGTCGTTTTTTATTTTTAACCTATAAAATGTTACTAGATGTTAAATTTCCATACTTTAATCCCGAAAAAATTATTAAAACACAAACTAGTTAGAGATGAAAGGAATAATACGCAATTTAATTGCTTTATGCAACAATGGCGGCCCTAACATCCTGAGAAAAATTAAATGGCGACGTGCAAACTGGTCAGAATGGCAATGGTTGCTAAATATTCAATTAAAAGGCCTTTAAAAAGCTATTTTTTATGGGTTTGCTTTATAACAGCTTTATAAAAGGATTAGTGCGACCCTCTAGAACTTCGAATAATGTACAGAGGGCGCTAATCGCGTTGTTATATCTTTTGGCTCTATAAGGGTGCCACAACACATTATTGCGTTATTAAACAGTTAGTGGCTATTTGTACGTTTGATGTACCTTTATTTATTTTAAGATTGATTGCATGCATTACCTCCTTATCTAATAATTTTAACTATTTCTGTCTTAAAACATTCATTATACATTTTTCTTATCAAAATAGCCTGTGCGAACTGCAATCTCATCGCCGATACGGCTGACGTGTAAACTCCCAAAAGACCGGCAACGAATAATTTGCGTGGAGTGCTAAGCAGTATCCGCGGATCTGCCGGTAAAATGTTTGGTAGCCTATTATTTAATATAGCTACTAAGTGCTTTAAGAAGATATAGCTAACCTGAAACATCCTGGCTCATTTTCGTATCTCTTTAATAAAAAAATATATATTTTTTTTAATTTCAGTAGGTGTACCGACTTCTTAAAAGCACGTCATCGTTTGAGATTTAATTTTCTAATTCTAATAGCTAGTTTTCCCGTTTCTCGTCATTGTCAATTTCAATAAGTTTAGCTTAGCTTAGAAAACACACGACAAAATAGCCGAATGACTTACCGCGTGGTATGCCTGCTTTATAGAAATTTTATTTCGTTGCTGACTACTTAAAAAAACCTTTTAAATAACTACAATATTCCAGTATTAAAGCATGTTTACTTAGAAAGTTATGAGTATGAAACACACATCAACAAAGCATTTAAAAAATACCTTTATAATGGCGTTAATTATAAAGCATTGGGAGAAACATACGCAAATTACTCCATAAGGGTTTTATAAAAAGGTTTAAATTAATGGCACAATTGAGGTTTTATTTGTGCTTTATATGGTAGCTTATAAAGCAATTATGCACATAAAACGCTAAAAACTCTCTGATAGCTGTGGTTGTCACTTTTATAAAGTCTTGTTAAAGCAAGTATATAAAAGATATATTAATTAGCTTTAAGAAAGTTTTTACAACTATATTAAAAAGCCATATTGCTTAAAAAACTATTTAGTGTAAAATAACACTTTTATAAATATATTAAAAGTCTTTAGACGCCTTTATAAAACTTTTATAAAGAAGAAAATGATATAAAGGACCATCTTGTGTTACTTGGGTTGGAAATTAAAAATGGCGTGTTCAAAAATTTGTCTTAAATTAGAGATATAAGGAATTGATTCCTTTTGGAATCGGATCATTTTGAAAAGAAATCGATTCCGGATCATTTTAAAATTATATAACGAATTCAGATCACGCATCCTATTTTTAAAAAGTAATCGAGTCCAGCTTTTAGATCCTTAAAAAGGAATCGATTCAAAAAAAATTCGATTCCTACCCAGCTTTGCTACAGAGTATACAGATTGTTTTATAATTTTATTTGTACGGCCAATTTAATTTAATAAACCCCCATAAAATAAAATATTAAAACAAAAGTAAGTTAATCAATGATGAGGACTTAAAAAAACTTAGCTTGCTTATTCTCATTAAGAAAACTCTTGCCATTGATACTTTAAAAAATTTACCCTGTTTTAAAATTCCCTCCCAAAACCAACTGCTTTTAACCGGAAAAAAAAAAAAGAATTCTTTCAAACCTGTATTTAAACCAAAAATTAATTTTAAGGTTTTTTCTGAGCATCAAAAAAAATTTCCGTTTTCGGAGCTACAATCTTTAAATGGAAATTATTTCAATAAAATCAATAAATAAAGGTATAAATTATTTTCAAAAAACTTAATGAAAATTTAAAAACAGAATCAAATTCGACGATTTAAAGAAACAAAAATAAAGGATTTACAAAGTGAGCTTTTTTTATCAAAAAAATTTATTTATTAATTATTAGCAAACGGATAATAATATAAAAATTTCTCAAAAAATACAGCGAATCTTTTTTTTTACATTTCTTAAAATTAATAACTAATAGCTTGAAAATATATTTAAAAAAAAACATAACCTTTTTGAACCATTTCAAAAAAATCCTATTAAATGTAAAGTCAAAAATGGTTTTATTTTCAAAGTTAATTTTTTTTCAAAAATTTTATTTCCTAAATATTTCCATTTTAACCATGCTACAAAAGTTTTGACAAAAATTACAGATTTCTATTTCTTTCATAGATTTTGATAAATATGTCAAAAAAGTTGTTATAATTTATTTTGCAATGCATACAAGCTAGATATTCGGAGAAGTATTTATAAACTAGTTGGGCAAATGCCCATAAAAGAAATGGTAAGGATTCTTCAAGCCGAAAATTTTCGAAAACCCACCATATATCGAAAAGTTCGGGAATGGGAGAATGGAATCCCATGTATTTAACCTCCCGAAAAGTGGTCGACCACTGAAGTTGTCTGATGCCCAGCAGAAAAAATTTTAAGTAAGAAAAAGTGAAAAATGTCCTTGGCAGTCTACAGAAAGATTGGTCCTCGCTTCCGAATTTCCAACGCAACTGTTTCTCGGTATATTGCTTGAAGTGGTTTAAAATACCGAAAAAGAAAAAAGGCATCCAAATATACTGATGTTCAGCTAGCAAAAATACCCAGGTGCTGTTGCAATTTAAGGCCAGTTCACTTCGCGAATAAAAGATCGATTGTCATGGATGATGAAAAATATTTCACCCTTAGCCATGCAGAACTACCAGGAAATTATGGATTTTACACGGACAATATAGAAGAAAATAAAGTTAGATATAAAGGCAAAGCAAAGTTTTCAGATAAAGTACTGGTATGGTGTGCCATATCGGAAAGAGGTGTATCAAGGCCTTTTGTTGGTTATGTAAGAGGAGAGGCAGTGAATGCTGAGGTCTACATCAGAGATTGTTTAACTAAATTGCTTAATTTTATCAACGTATATCACGGTGATGAAAATTATATGTTTTGGCCAGATCTGGCATCAGCGCATTATGCCAGAGCTATACTTGACTGGCTAAAAGCAAGAAATATTCCGTATGTGCCCAGGATTGATAATCCCCCTAATGTCCCCCAAGCGAGGCCAATTGAAATTTTTTGGAATCGATTGGCTCAGAAAGTCTACGATAACGGCTGGGAAGTACGAAACGAACAAGAACTTAATAAATATACCTGATGTCCAAAACCTCACAAGACCAGTTAGGCATATATTACGAGTCATAGAAGAAAACGGACCTTTAGCGGCAATAAATTAAATTATTTTTGTATACCAACGATTGATTTAATAATATAATTAGTTTCAATTTTTTTCTTAAAAATTATGTAATTCTCTATACTCCACCCTACCATCCACTCTAATATACCTTTTTTTTAAGCCAAGAGTCTTCGGTAAAATTTTAAAATTTCTAACATATTTTTGGAAATGGTTCATTTGGTTATAGTTAATATTTAGAATAAAAATATGTAAGAAATTATTTTTGTTTTCTGTTACCTACTAAAACACCACCAATTTTTGATATAGGAACATTCTGCTGCACAATTTATGTACACTGTGGATTTGGGTGGTTTCGGGTAGCGCGATATTTGTACTAAAAAGTGTAGGTAGCAGGCCCAGCAGATATAGAACAAAAAAAAGAAAAAAACACATAAATTTCATCAAAAAGCGACGAAATCCGCAACTGAAACATGTCTAATGTTAGTACCAATAAAAGAGGAATGTAATACAATAATAACGGAACAAATAGAAACTGTGAATTTATTACGTTATACCCGCGGTCTTACCAATTTTGATGTTGGGACCATGTTTATATCTTGACCACTCCACTATCGTAAAATGTGATACATAAAACTAGCCGTAAAATCATAAAAAAGTCGAAAATGGAATTGCTCCGGGCAGTTACTCATGTGTGTAAATGGCTAGGTTTACATCCAAAGATGAAAAAATAACTAAATAAAATTACAAATTTTACATAATATTGGTAATGGAACCAGCGACTCCAAAGCTAGACTATTATCATATGAGGGAAAAACTGGGTACAAGTGCTACAACTGAGGCCAACCACAGCCATCTAATGGTAAGAGATAAAAATAGGACAGGAAATTTTTTCTAATTTCATTTTTAGATTTTTTATGTGTAAGGGGGGGGGTTTTTGTTTTTTTAAAATTTTTGTGGCGGATTTTGGTTTTTTGTTTTTTTAAAAAATTTTTCCCAAAAAATCTTTACAAAAATATTTTTTTTATACAATGGGATCGCTTTGGTCCCGGCATATAGAAACTAAGTGTGCTCAATCTTTTTGACCTCTATGAACTAACAGAACATCTAAAAAAAAAAAAACCCCAAAAAAACGTCCCCGCATTTTTTTACTGGGGAAAATAATTGGGGAAAAAAAAAAGGTTTGTTTAACCCGAAAAACCCCAAATTAGGGGTTTTTAAGTGTCTTTTAAATTTTTTTGGTTATAAAAAAAAATTTTTAAAAACGTATTAAAAAAAAACCGGGGGGAAATATAACACACTTTTTTTAAAAAATTTTAACTTCTACCATATCAAAACTTATATTTTTTTTAAAACTTTATGTATGGATAATTTGAAAATTCAA
>JAHBCN010006270.1:0-49774 GCA_019359885.1 Listronotus oregonensis | reverse complement strand
GTGGTGGCATGCGTTCAGTGGCCTCAAAATGTGTGGAGTATGATGGGGGACCAAACCATGGTCAGAGCGCCCAAAGGGGGAGCAGTTACTGATGCTTCATAGAGTTGGGAGGTGGAAGTAAGAAAGAGATCTGGGGGGTTAGAATTATGGGTGGACACCCTGGGAAAATAGGTAGGTTCCATAATTAGATTGGTGAGCGAGTTGCTGATTGCGAAATTTTCTGCTGCTCTGCCTTGTGTATCAGTTTTTATGGAGCCTAGCCAATCCTTATTATGAACATTCAAATCCCCGAGGACGATTACTTCGGCCAATGGAAACTGGGAAATAATATTGCCGATCTTTATTGAAAGGAAATTAAAGAACTCGTTGTAGGAATTGTCAGACGGGGACCGGTATATCGGCAGATGAATTTGGTAGAAGATCGGGAAAGTAAGTTTAAGCCAAAGAATATCAGGCCTACCCGTTTTGAGGTTAGAAACCCTAGCACAAGCCAGGTCGTTGCGAACGTAAGCACAAACGCCGCCATGGGGTCGAAAAATGAAATGAGTTCATAACCGGGGAAAAGGGGGTGGTTGGTTCCCGTTTTGGGACTTTTTTGGGAGTTTCTGTAAGAAATAGTATGTGGATTTTGGAGGATTAAAAATAATAGTGAACATAGTTTACGTTAGAGTTAGGCCCACATATATTTGTGAAGGATATCAGACTTCACACATATTCACACATATATTGAACTGCGTTCTTTTGCAAAAAAAACTAAATATAATAGATACTGATAAGAATTTCTCCAAAACCAAATGCCATACCTTATAATCGATTAAATTAAAACAAAATAAATATATTTCCAAGTGAAAAATTTTTCCAATTCATGAAAGAGTACTCTATAAGCATAACAATTAGCTGAAAGTTTACTATGCAATTTTTCTATATGTTTTTCGAAATTTAGTTTAATTTCGACAAATTTCTAAAAATTTAGTACATGAAGAGGATTTTATAATTGCACCATTCAAAAATATGTTATTGAGTACACATTTAAATGTTAATTTATTTGTCTTAGTTATACCAAAGAAAAGCAAGTTAGAGTTACACCATGATTTGATTTTTTAAATATAGTTTTCAATTACATCATTTGAATAATTTATGTTTAATTTATATTTTGGTACCCTGCCTATTTACCCAAAATATTTATATAAATAATTCATAATTTTCCATATTAGATTAAACTCCATTTTAGACACCTAATTTGTTATGTTATGTTTACATGAGAAAGTGAAACTAACTCTTGAATTAAATTATGAGTGTTGTAAAAAACTTGCAAAAGTAAAAAGAAAACAAGATTTTGGTTATCTTAGGTGAGCCAGAACCAAAACAATGGTATATAAGTTGACTTGACAGAGGTATATAAAGTAACAATGACTGCGTTTATATCGCAATAATTTTAATATGATCTGGTCCTCTTGACTTGACAGTGCATTTTTTTCGTATTTTCATTCGGGGAGTCAAAAAATTATAAGTATTTACTTTAGCAGGAACAAAGGTCTACATAGGTACTTTTTAATCTTATATATGATGTTAACATTAAAGTTTTTAATTTTAAAACCAGGTTTTTGCCTACATGTGTTGAGTAGCTATAGTGTTCCCTTGTACTTATACATTTTTTCTAAACTAAATAAAAAAATAATAATAAAACAAGTAATAAATTTCAAATATTTTTTTTTACAATTCGCCTATTGATACCTATATGTTTTGCCGATATATCGGGTGTCCCAGAAGTAATGGGACACAGAGCAACAGCAGATTACTCCAGGTCAAAATATTGCAATTAACGTAAACTTATCCCAATGTTGATAATAACTAAGATACAGGGTGTCAAACTTTTAATTTTGTTTTCGTTTTTTCGTAATAACTTCTTAACTAAATGAGATAGCGGTACAAAATTGGGGCTTTAGGGGTTCTATGAGGCGAGAAATTTAAATTTGTCCATACTTTTGATATTGTTGGTAGAGAGCGCTAGCTACGGCCTAACCAAGGAAGTTTAAAGGTGGGGAAACCCCCAAATCCCATGGCCCATTTGATAAAAAAAAATGTCCAGCCCAGTCTGAAAATAACTGTCAGAGTTGTCAGAGTATTTAATGTGTTTGCCACTTACACACTGATAAATCAGTGTGAAGTTAGCCAACACATTATAATTTTATGAGAGCCGGAGACTTTTTTTTAGGGAAAAAAACCCTTTTTTATTTTAGTGATTATGTTTATTGTTTGTTACTTATAAATCGTAAAAAATGACTAGAGGTTGTATGGTTTTGTCTTGCAAATCCAAGGGTAACATACTCGTCTTTTTAACTTTAGGTAATTATTTTTTATATTTAAATTAGGTGCTTCTTATAAGACGTAACGTTAGGTAACCGAATAAATAATAAATATCAAATGAATAATAGAAAAAAAAAAATTTCATAGGAAATATTAGTGAGAAAAGTAAGGCAATCTTAACTATTTTTTTAAAAAAAATTTGTTTTGGTTTTTTTAACTTCATTACAATTTAAGTCAATACTGTAACACATAATATTTAACGATCGTTAAATGGATACCGGCCAAAGGTTACTAAAATTTTTAACACCGTTTTCTTCCCCATGAATGTTTTTATTGTGAAAAATATATTAAAAGCAGTTATAAAAATTTTCTTTTTTTAAAGTCCAAACTTGGATTGATTATTTTAAATTTTTCCCCTTTTTTATCAAAAAATTTGGGGAAAAACATAAAACATCTACAATGTTTGAAATTTTTTTTAAAAAATCTTTTTTTATTTTTTTTTAAATTTTTTTGGAAAAAAACAAAATAAAAAAATATAATTTAAATAGAAAGGGGAAAATGGGCCATCTTTTCCTATTATATCAGATGAATAAAAACAATATTAAAAATAATTTTAAATATTCTATAGTGTATCCTTTAATAACCAAAATTTTTTGCAAAAATAAAAAAAAAAATGAATGTTAATTTGACATTTGATGATGCAATTTTTAAAATAGTAACAAAGAATTATGGGAAACCGGCCCGACCTAATTCGCAAATTTGGGGGCCCAACCCCTATTCCGCTGCCCCACCCGGGAATTTTTTTTGTATTGGGCTTCCATAAATTTTAAAATTCCTTGGCCCCCCAGTTTTAGGCAAATTTTTTTGAGTAAAATTTTTATTAAAAAAAGGGCAATTCCCTTGGCAAAAAAATATTATGGGGTCCCGAAACAATGTTTTTGGATAAAGCTTTAAAACCCCCTTTTTAAAAAGGCCGCCAATTTTTTCAAATTTTGCGTAAAAGTTTTCAAAAAGTTTTTCCCCAAAAAACCCCAAAAATTTTTTTGCCCCCAAAAAATTTTAAAGGGATTTGGAGACTTTTTGGGTGATTTTGGGGGGGGGTAAAAGGGGGGTTTTTTGGGGTTTTTTGCCCGAAAAGAGACTTTTGAAAAACGTTTTTGAAAAAAAATTTGAAAACAATTTGGGGGAAAACCATTTTCGATGGGAAAATTGCGGGGCCCTTTTTAAAAAGCATTTATTGGGGAAAAAAGTTGCTCCTAGAGACCTAAATGAAGATATTTTTTGACGCAGAAAAATTATAGTAACTTTTTTTTTTAAAAAACAGGTCAATATACCAAGTTTTTCCATCTAAAACAAGTGGGGTAGGCCATAGCTAGCGCCCCTACCAGAAAAATTTAAAAAAAATTTGGAAAATTTAAATTTTCCCCTTTAATAAAACCCCTAAATCCCCAATTTGGTAAAATATGTCATTTAGTTAAGAAATTATTACAAAAAAAAGGGAAAAAAAAATTTAAAAAGTTTAACACCCTGTATCTTAGTTATTTTTTAACTTTGGGATAAGGCAAGTTTACTTTAAATTTCATTATTTTTTGACCAAAGGGAATTCGCTGTTGCTCTGTGTCCCATTATTTTTTGGGGCAACCTGTATATCCCGCCAAAGCTTTGTTAAATTTTGACAGCCAAAAAATTTAAAAGGGTGGCTATCGCAGTGTTATGTTTGGGAAGAAAAAAAAAAAAATTTCATTTAAAACAAAAAAATATAGGAATTAATATATTTTTTTTTAAATCCTTTTAATTTTGAATTTGTTTTTTAACACTTTTAATATTAATTCCCCCCTCTACCCCTTTACCTTGCCAGTGTTTTTTTTTAAAATTTTTTGGGGAGCCCCAAGGGGGCCAAGGGACTGTGGGTGTCTTAACTGAATAAACGAATAAAGTGGAATGTTTTTGGCCCTCTTTTTTGGGGTGTAAAAGGACGCAAAAAAATTGCCCCACGTTTTGCTTTTTTTGAGAGCTGCCAGAAAGGGTTTTTTACGGGCCCCCTTCCCCCGGAGCCCAGAGCAGAAATTTTTCCTATAAAAGAGCGACAGAACCTCTACAGCCAGTCGGTGGGGAAGAGAAGGAAGTTTTTCTGTAAGCGTGGGGGGGGAATGATTAAAAAAAAAGAAAAACCCTTTTTCGATTGAACGAGAATCTAAGATTTGGGGAAAACCCCCAAAAAAGAACCCAAGCTTTTTTAAAACTGTTGGGGCAATGGGGCACTGGCAAAATTTTTTTAAAGGAAGGTTTAAATTTTTTGGGCAAATATTTTTCGTGTCCCAATTAAAAGAAAAATGAAAGGTCTTGAAAAAAAGAAAAGAAGCATTAGCCTACCTTTTTTCCCAAAGGGAATTTTAAAAAAAGGGATGGAAGCCCAATGCGGGGGCCCCATTCGATCAAAAAATGTCCAGCCCAGATAAAAATAACTGTCGGGGGTTGGCCCCGCCGATTCTGCGCAATAACGAAATTCCACGAAATAATTTAATGTGTTCCCCTATTTTACACACGGATAAATAAATTGAATTTAAACCAACACATTAAAATTTTTATGGGGCCGGAGTACCTTTTTTTGGATTGATAAAAAACCCTTTTTATTTTAGTGATTAGTGTTTATTAAATTGTGACTAAAATTTTTGGGTTTTTTATTGTTTGTTACTTAAAATTTTTCGTAACAAAATGACTAGAGTTTTATGGTTTTGTCTTGCAAATTCAAGGGTCATCCCCGTCTTTTTTAATTTTTGGTAAGTTTTTTTTATATTTAAATTAGGTGCTTCTTATAAGATGTAACGTTAGGTAACCGTATAAATAATAATATAATTAAATTAAAAAATAAAAATTTTTTAAAAAAGTGAAAAAGTAAGGAATCTTAACTATTTTTTTTAAAAGATTTCCACAATTTTTTGGTATTTCTGTGGATTTTTTAAAAAAAAATAAGGTTTTTTAAAGGGACTTTTATTTCATTTAAAAAATTTATACACTCTTTTTAAAAGATCAAAATTTTTGTTACTGGGCAGACCAGGCAAATTTTAATATATCAAGGGCCCCCCAATTGAATAAAAGGAAGTACAATTTTGGGATGGTTTTTTTGGGGGGCTGATTACAAATCAAAAAAAAAAAAAGGGAATGTTTCGCGAAAATTCCCTCATAAAATTGAAAATCAAACTAACCTTATTTACACCCCCTTTCTTTTTTTTGCACAAAAATTTTTTATTTTTACACTAAATTGGAAAAAATTTTCCCCCAAAAACCTTTTTTTAAAAAAAATTTTTTTTTTTTGTTTATTTTACACCTTTTTTTCACTTTTATTTTTTAAACCCCAAAAACCTCCCTTTTAACCCAAAAATTTCCAATTTAATGGAAAAAAAAAAGTAAAATAAATAAAAATACAAGGTTTTAAAAGGTGTTTTAAAAATCGTATGCCCAGGGAAAAATCAAAAATTTTTCCAAAAAAAGGGGGAAATAGTGAAAATGAGGTTAGCTTAATTTTCCCTTTTATGATGAAAATCTCGGGGAAAAAAAAAAGTTAAAAATATTTTTTTAAATTTGTAATCAGCGCCCCCAAAAAAACCCCCCATACCAAATTTTGATCAAAATCGGAGAAGGCAACTTTCGGGGGCAAACCATTTGTTTAAAAAAAAAATTTAAAATTTTTTGGGTTTTTTAATCTTGCATTATCAACTTTTTTAAACTCGACATACTGTACACACATAATATTTAACGGGTAAAGTTCTTTGGTTTCCCCGGTACCAAAATTTTCTAAACATTTTTAACCACTTTTTTCTTCTCATGAATGTTTGTTTTTAGTGAAAAATATATGCCTAAAAAGCAGTTATAAAAATTTTCATTTTTTTAAAGTACAACCCGAATTTTTGGGGGTTGGTTAAACTCATTTTCACTATCTTGCCCCTTTTTTTTTCAAAAAAATTGGGGGATTTAAGGTTACATTTTTTTTTCCTTTTAAAAATTTTCAAAGGGTTTGGAAAAAAAATTTTTTTTAAAAAAATTTTTGGGGGAAAATTTTTACACAATAATTTTTTAAAAATAAAAAAAACAAAAATTTTTGGAAATCCGGCCCCCCCCTACTATTATTTTCCAAATTGGGGGAACCCCCCCATTCCCCTTTACCCTGGAAAAATTTTGTTCTACAGTATTGGGTTTCCATACACCTTTTTAAAATTCCTTGTTGTTTCCCCCAAAAAAAAGGGTTTTTGGGTGGGTTAGGAAATTTAAAATTTTGGGGGGGAAATAAATTTAAAAACTTTTTAAGATTGATGTAAAAAAAGGGGATTATTGACGTGAAAAGTAACAGGGTGGGTGCCCGTACTTATGCTGGGGCACCATAGGGAAATTTTTTTGGTAGAAGCGGGAAAAAATGACCATTTACAATAACTTTTATATAAAGTCATTAGGGGGAAAAAGGAGAGCCAAAAAACAAAATTTTGGTGAAAGACCGTGGGGAAAGGGAAATTTATTAAGGATCATGTCAGACCTGATCAAAATTTTTTTCTCTGACCTGTTTGAGCACCAAATCCCAAATTTTA
Organism: Listronotus oregonensis; assembly: GCA_019359885.1. Lineage (NCBI taxonomy): Eukaryota > Metazoa > Arthropoda > Insecta > Coleoptera > Curculionidae > Listronotus > Listronotus oregonensis. The sequence continues at coordinate 42,887 of JAHBCN010006270.1, read as the reverse complement.
ATTTTAATGCCGTGAAAGTTTTTTGTTTTGCGCCTTGTTAAACAATAAGATTTTAACGATTAAACATTTTTCATTCTTGTTGGGGAAAGTAACAGTCCATTAATAGAAATATGAAAAAAATTAAAAAATGAGAGGTGTATAATTAATAAATAGTACAAAAACTGATCTAATTTACATATTAATGGTCGAAAAGATGCTAAACGCTCGAATTAAAACAAACAATGGTAATTTTTTATGTGCTATTTAAGGTTAATAACATCGGGAAGTAATTATTTAATTTAATATTGTTTCGTTTTTATTAGAGAACCACTTGGTGAAATATAATATGATTATATAATGCGGAATATGGTCGACCAGGGTTATCAAAGGAACTAGCTTTTAAATGAGATCTTAAATCAAAACATTTACTATTGAAATATAGATGTTTTAGAATACAGACTCGAACTCTCTCTTCATATCGAAATCCGACACCACCGTTTTTGTATTATGATATAAGAGCAATAGAGATAGATTCAGAAGTGGGGTTATCCACAAGGTACACGAGTTACAACAGACGTTGAACACATTCATCTTAAATAAGTGTGTGAATTCATATACAGTGTGTCAAGAATAAGATGATGTACTTGGGGATATTGGAAACCGTTAGAGATACAAGGTGGGTTAAATGGAAGAAAGTTGATTGTATGCAAATCATAATCCGGGGTTGTAATATTTTAAATCGATACCGTTAACTAGATACAGGGTGAAATACAAAAATGTGCATTTTTGAAAACCCTCAATATTGTACTTATTATAAAGCTAGAATCATCAAATTTTTACAATTTGGGTAAGAGGATACGGTGTTTTCGAAAATGATGTCAAAAAACTTCTAGGCCTACTATGTTGCGCCCGGCCGGAGTCAACTTTCGTTTTTCTTTAGACGCCATATTAAATTTTTACATTTTTGAAATACCCATTAAAAAGGCTTTTTAACCATGTAGAATACACTTATAATTGGCGAAGAGAAATAATAAAAAATAACAAAATTAAGATTTCATCGTAGCAGGCTTTGATATTTCTATTAATATTAACTTACATTAAAGGAAAAACATTTTGAAAAACATAAATAAAATGAAGTAAATTCATCAACACTTTTCAACAACAAACGCATCATAAATCTAAGACAAGGAAAGCTAAAAAAAATTAATACTATTCAGACGATTAAAACACATGAATGGGTAATAGCGTCAACGTCACATAAAAAGGGGAAGTATCCTCTCAATTTGGTGCCAGACTTCGGAAAAAAACAAATCACCATTTTTAAATAACAAACGCTAAAAAACGAAGGATAGCAAAAAATAATTAAACAAAGTAAATGTTCAAATAACACCGTTTTTTCCAACGATAATGCGTCATCTCAGCACTGCCTCACAAGATCTCTTATCATTTCGAGTAAACTATACAGCTTCATAACAGCAGCCCTTAATTGCTCCATGTTTGTAGAACTTAGAGTAGACTAATTTTAGGTGACCGTAAAAAAATCAAGGGCGATGAGATCGCAGGACATCTTATGATCCCTGGTTACCTATCCACTGACAGAAATTTATTATTAAAAGTTTGTTATGATTGTCCATTATGTGGTGCCCTTGCTGGAAAAAGAGTTTTAAATATGGCTAGTGGAAGTTCCATTATTGTTTTGCAAGATTAGTTTGTAGAAAAGGGTCAAGATTCTCCGAATTAGATTTTTTCATTAAAAACGACCAATTACACGGGTACCAAAATACATATCCAGACATTAAATCACCAATTGGGCTGCCTAACTTTCGAACTAGGTGTAGATTTAAATCTGACCAGAAAATTGTATTTTTCAGATAATGTCGTTAAAAATTGCACATCGAAAATTTGGATTTTTCGAATGTCTTTTACATTTCTGTTTACATTTTGCGAGTAGGGGAAACCATTCCAGAAAATGGATTTTCGTTCGTGATTGTTGTGACTAACCTACATTTTTTTAAAGATTGTTTTTCTTTTGATGTTAAAAAAAAGTATCAGTAATTATTGATATAAAGTTTATTATATTAATTCAGTTTTATGCATAATATCGAGCAAATATATATATATATATATATATATATATATATATATATATATATATATATATATATATATATTTATATATATTATGATTATAAATATATTTATATACTATATAAAATTTATTATTTATATATTAAAAGGGATTACATTTAATCCAAAAATTATATGTTTACATTAAAAAAAATCTTCTATGTTTAGTAATACTGTTGTCTATAAGGTATTAGAGGTACTACATTTAATTATATTTCATTATTTCCAGTTTTTCTTTACACCAGGAATTTTTTTAAAGCAATATTATTTCAGTTCTTTTTGGTGCCTTTGAATGTTAAGTATGAGGATAGGTTTCCCCTTAAGAAATTTTTATCGACTTTGACCAACTCTACTAGTTCATCTTTCTGAGCTTCACCCAAGAAGTTTAAAGGTGTATGGAAGCCCAATGCTATGGCCCATTCGATCAAAAAATGTCCAGCTCAGTATGAAAATAACTGTCAGAGTTGGCCCCGCCGATTTTGCGCAATAACGAAATTTTACGAAATAATTTAATGTGTTGCCTACTTACACACCGATAAATCAGTGTGTAGTTAGGCAACACATTATACTTTTATGAGAGCTGTATTAGTTTCGATTGTTTTGCTTTGTGTGATTATATTTTGTGGTTGCAGAAGTTTTTTGGATTGATAAAAGCCTTTTAGTAATTAGTGTTTATTAAATTGTGACTATAATTTTGTGTTTATTGTTTGTTACTTATAATATCGTAACAAAATGATTAGAGGTTGTATGGTTTTGTCTTGCAAATCCAAGGGTAACATACCCGGTATTTTTTACTTTAGGTAAGTATTTCTTATATTTAAATTAGGTGCTTCTTATGAGACGTAACGTTAGGTAACCGAATAAATAATAATATATCAATTATGAATTATAGAAAATGAAAATTTAGGAAGTGTGAAAAGTAAGGCAATCTTTTAATATTTTAAATGTTTGTGTATTTCTGTGGATTATTAAAAGAAATAAGATTTACATTTAGGTACTTTTATTTCATTTAATAATTTAGTATATTCTTTTAAAGGATCAAAATTATTAATTACTGGGCAGACCAGGCAAATTTTAATATACACAGATTCTTCTAATTGAATAAAAGAAAGTACAATTTTATGTTAAAGTTCCTTTTCGCTTTTTCTGTATTTGTTTAAAAAGAAAATAGATTTTTGGTGGTAAACTTACATTATCAACTTTTTAAGCTCGACATACTGTGGACACATAATATTTAACGGTTACTGTTACAATGGATACCTAGGTACCAAAGGTTACTAAACATTTTTAACCATTGTTATTCTGTCTCATGAATGTTTGTTATTAGTGAAAAGTATTATGCCTAAAAATCAGTTATAAAAATTTTTACTTTTTAATGTACAACCACCATCTTAGGATTAGATTAAACTCATTTACACTATCTTGCCTTCTTTTATCACAAAATTGGTTATAAGTACATGAAACTATTATACAATGTTTGAAATTTATTTTTTAAAAATCGTGTTTTTATTTATTTACAAAGATTTTTGGTAAAAATACAAAAATTTCGACCATTTAAATAGAAGGCTGTAAAGTGGCGCCATCTATTCTTTCAATATTATATCAGATAATATAAAATCCAATATTACACAATAATTTTAAATATTCTATGGTAGTATCGTTTAATAACCAACAATTTTGTGCAAAAATTAAAAAAGATAGTAACAAAGAATTATGGAAGTCCGGCTCTGACCTACTATTCATTGCGCAAACTCCGCGGGGCCAATCCCCCGATTCCCGCTGCCCTGCCCGCCTGGACAATTTTGTTCTACAGTATTGGGCTTCCATACACCTTTAAACTTCCTTGGCTTCACTACATTTGCTTTTTTAAGGATTTTTTTTAAATTCAGTTAGCCACATTTACACTGTTGCCAAGTTTTGACATTCGACAAAATTTCGAAATCGAGATTAAGATTGGCACAATACTTAAGAATGTGAAACAAAACGAATAAAAATGTTTAAATAATCAAATTTAGTTCACGTATTTTTAAGGACCCTTCGCAAAAAAACCTCATGTTTATATCAATAATTTTATTTTTTAAAATGTCTTTACTAGTTACGAAAAAATATCTTGAAAAGTTGAAAAAAGTGTTTATTTATTTTTTGAAATTAACTGATTGCTTATTTTAAAAGGGCTCTTTTTCAATGACCACTTTTAAAAAGAAGTCATAAAAGTGTCGGATCTTTTGTTGACGAGACCCTGCGGAGCTTTTCAGAGAAAGTTTTGTGAACTTTTACACTTTATTGCGGTACTATGACGAAGTGTATTTTTCAACTTTTGGTGTTATTAGTTATAAATTTAATTGTGGCGGGCGTCATTTTAAACGGCAGTTAATTTTTGGGTTTTTTTCCACTTTGAAAAATAAAGAGAAAAATAATTATATTTAGTAAAAAAAAATCATTTACTCTTAAAGATTTATTTTTTAGTATCTAAAAAATAGCCGCTTAGAGGACTTCCCTAATAAAAAAATATTATATTAGAATTTTTTTACACCCACAAAATTGAAATACAACTAAAGATCAATTCTTCAGCCTCCGTTTGTTTCACATTTTTGAGTGTTATGCGAGTCTTAATCTCGAATTCGACAGTTCGTCTAATGGCCAAATTTGGCAACAGTGTATATGTGAATAATTGAACCGTAAAAAGCTCTAACAAAAACAAATAGTTAACATAACCTATAATATTTTAATCGTAACGGATAAGCATCGGCAGACTTTTTTTGCAACTTCAAACATGACTGGGTTTTGGAGGCATTAAAGTCGACAATGTTTTTGGTGCCCCAATCCAAGATTAGTTTAAGGTCTTGTGAAAGAGATATCTGCATTGACTTGCGGTTGTTTTTCAAATCAGACATACAGGGTGGTTTAAGAAATTAAATATTAGAGTGAAGGGTACTATCGTCAGCAAAACTATAAATGATATTAAATGTAAAACAGATAAGATCGTTGATGTGAAGAAGAAACAGAGTTGATGCTAGTACTGAGCCCTGGGACACCTCAGCATTAATTTGTTAGAAGCTGGCAAGTTAAAAACAAAGCTTGGGTGGAAGACGGTAGAAAGGAAGCTTGTTAAGAAGCCCATCATGCCAGACCAGATCAAAAGCTGTGGATATGTTCAGAGCAACGATCTTGGATTGACCAAGAACCTTAAGGAACTTGTTGTAATTGTGTAAGACAAAGAAAAATAGATCAGCTGTGGATGTTCTATCTTTCCTGTATTTTTTTAACAAATATTTTAAGATTCAAAAATAAATGATTTTTTTCATTATCTTTTTTTTTTTATCTTGGGACAGTCCACGAAGGCTGATGCCTAAGTACTAACGAACCGTGGGTGTCTTCAGTGTGGTGAGAGGAAGTTTGTTCACACGGGACTTAAATTTTTAGAGATTGGGAGGAGAAGGAAAAACTTCTGCGGGCAGCAGGTTCCATAGTCTTGACACTCTAGGAATAAAGGAACGAAAAAAGCGGGAAGGTCGGGGCCTCTCTAACTGAACTGTAAAAGGATGCATAAAAGTTGCACTACGTGTTGCTCTGTTGGGAGCTGCCAGAGAAGGAATAATACTGGCCAATTCCTCTGAGCAGAAGCCGTGAAAATACCTATAGAAGAGCGACAGATCCCCTACAGCTCGACGATGGGCAAGAAGAGAAGCCTTTCTGTGAGCGTTGGATCATTAATAAGACGAACAGCTCTTTTTGAATGGAGTCCAGAATGCTAAGTGTTGTAGGGGACGCCATTCCCCAGACATGAACAATATTCCAAAGAGGGTCTGATTTGGGATACATACAGAGTGTACAGATTGGAAGAAGAGAAATATTTTCTGGCTCGAAAGAGGAATCCAATCTTTTTGAAGCTGCCGAAGCTATGGATGAAATGTGTTTGTGCCAGTTGAGGTTATTCTCAAAAGTAACGCCGACTAGATTAAACGACTCTTTGTTCTGCAGAACTTGGCCGCTCATATGTAAGGGATAGCATTCGCAGACTTTTTTCGCGACAGCGAACATGACTGTGTTTTTAAGGCATTAAACTGAACACGATTTTTGGCGCCCCAATCCAAGATAAGTTTGAGGTCTTGTGAAAGAGATATCTGCATTGACCTGCGCTTGTTTTCAAAATCAGAATTACACGGTGGCTTAAGAAATTGAATACTAGAGTGGAGGGTACTATCGTCAGCAAAACTATGAATGGGATTGATTGTGGAAGAGACAAGATCGTTAATGTGTAGAAGAAACAGCGTGGGTGCCAGCACTGAGCCCTGGGGCACCCCAGCATTAATGTGGTAGAAGCTGGAGGAATGACCATCTACACTAACTGACATACGTCGATTAGAAAGGAAACTGGAAAGCCAAGAGCAAAGCTTAGGTGGAAGACCGTAAGAAGGAAGTTTGTTAAGAAGCCCATCATGCCAGACCTGATCGAAAGCTTTGGATATGTCAAGAGCAACGATCTGGGATTCACCAAGAAACTCAAGGGACTTGTTCCAGTTGTGTGAGACAAAGGAAAGAAGATCAGCTGTGGATCTACTGTGACGGAATCCATATTGTCTATCATGTAAGATCTTATGTTTTTCCAGATACTTTAAGATTTGGGAATTAATGAATTTTCCATTACCTTGCAAACAACTGAAAGAAGAGATATAGGTCTATAGTTAGAAGGAGACTTTTGATCCTTTTTTGGGGACAGGTTGCACACGTGCAGCTTTCCAACTCTTCGGGAAAATGCCCTGTCGTAAGAGATTCGAAAGAGGCGAGTTAAGATGGGTGCAAGCTCGGGAGCACATTTTTTAAGACGATTGCTGGTATGCCATCCAGCCCAGACGATTTTTAGTATTAGAGAAGAAAAATACCCTTGATCTGTTTGACTTTAAAAAATTATATCGGACATTTTATGAGAAACAGGGACAACTGTTGGAAGAGGAAGATTAATAGGAGAATCAAGAGTAGAATTGGCAGCAAATTGTTTGGCAAATAGTTCGGCTTTTCCTTTGAAGGTAGAGACAATTCCGTCTTCAGAGATTAGGGGTGGAAAAGAATTTGTGCAAAAGTTCTGACTAATATTTTTGGCAAAGGACCAAAAAGCTTTACTGCCATTTGAGCAAGACAGAACTTTATCTTTTATTCGATTGTTAAAACGGTCTTTTGCTTCTGAGATGGTCTGATTATACTGATTTCTGGCTTCGATGCTAGCCTGTCGATTTGAAAAAAACAAGGTCTATAGATAGAAGGAAGAGTTTTGCATCCTTTCTTGGGGGACAGGTTGCACATGTGCAGCTTTCCAGTTTTTCAGAAAAATGCCTGTGTACTAAGAGATTCTAAAGAGACGAGTTAAGATGGGAGCAAGCTCAGGGGCACATTTTTTGAAGACAATTGCTGGTTGTTTTAGCCCAGACAATTTTTTGCTTTAGGAGAAGTAAAGAACACGCTTTATCTGTTTGATTTTAAAAATAATATCGGACATTTATGGAAAACAGAGGCAACTGTTGGAGGGGGAAGATTAACGGGAGAATCATGGATAGAATATGTAGTAGATTATTGGGCAAATAGTTCGACTTTTACTTGCGAGGTAGAAACAATTTCATCTGTAAAGATTAGGGGTGGGAAATGATTTATGCAAAAGTTTTGACTACTTTTTTTTGGGCAAAGGACCAAAAATATTTATTGCTATTCGAGCACGAGTGGACTTTATTTTTTATCCGATTGTTAAAAGGGTATTTGGCTTCTAAGATAGTTTGATTATACTGATTTCTTGCTTAGATGCTAGACTGGCTGATTTTAAAACTAGGGTTTTAAAGTAACTTTTGTGGGCTGTATGTAAAGACTAACCGAATAATTTTAGTACAAATGTGCGTAACATAAGACATATGAGATCCAATAGAGGTTTAAAATTTTTTTAAGTTCGGGAACCCTAATATACAGGGTGTTACTTAATGGTATGTCATAATTTGAAGGAGGCATTCCTGGTTCGATTTTAAGTCGAAAAGTTTATAAAGTGGGCCCAAAATGCTTAGTTATTAAGATACAGGGTGTTAAAGTTTTAATTTGCTTTCGTTTTTCTAATTATTCTTTAACCAAATGACCTAGCGGCAAAATTTGGGATCTGGGGTTTCTGAGGCAGAAATTAATTCGTCCACGCTTTGATGTTGCTAGTAGAGGCGCCAGCTGCCTTCCTCACTTGTTTTAGATGTCGTAACTTTTAAGCTTAGAATATTGACCTGTTTATTAAAATAGTTACTATAAATCCATCTGCATCAAAAGTATACTTTATTTAAGTCTCTAGGAGCAGCGGTTCTCGAGATAAACACACTTTAAAGGATCCCACAATTTTTTATGAAAACTGAATTTTGGCCAATTGCTTTCAAACTTTGCATAGTGATAATTCTTAACACGATGATCAAAGGTCTTTCAGGGCACAAAAGCCGAAAACGCCTCCAACTCCCTAAAATCACCCTCAAAGGTCCCCAATTCCCAGTGACTTTTGAGGGTGATTTTGGGGGTTGGAGGGGTTTCGGGTTTTGTGCCCTAAAAGACTTTTGATCACCGTGTTAAACTACACTATGCAAAGTTTGAAAACAATTGGCCAAAATTCATTTTCCATAAAAATTGTGGGATCCTTTAAAGTGTGTTATCTCGAGAACGCTACTCGACCTTAAATAAAGTATACATTTTTGATGCAGTATGATAGTAACTTATTTTAATAAACAGGTCAATATTCTAAGCTTAAAAAAAGTTACGACATCTAAACAAGTGAGTAGGCCGTAGCTGGCGCCCTCTACTAGCAACATCAAAAGCGTGGACGAATTTAAATTTATCGCCTCGAAAACCGATCCAAATTTTGTACCGCAGGTCATTTGGTTAAAGAATAATTAAGAAACGAAAGCAAAATAAAACAACACCCGTATCTTAATAACTAAGCATTTAGGCACGTTTATATGAACTTTTCGACTTAAAAATCGATCCAGGAATGCCTCCTTCAAATTATGACATACCATTAAGTAACACCCTGTATGTTGAAAAATTACAACTAATTTTTTAGTGTTTCTCAAAAATATCTTGTCCTACTGCCATAAAATACAGATGTGTGGAACAAAAAGAAATACCAAAACATGTCATAAAATCCACCTTTGTCCTCGCCATACACAGTAGATCATACCAGCTTTAAAATATCTCAACTCAAATGGTACCAACCAGAGAAAGGTACTTACTTACTTTTTAGTAGTTTTGCAAGAAATTAAGCTCATTGCAGGTAGTTTTTCGGTGATGTACAAAAAGCCAATAAGACCCACATTTACCCTAAGTACAATAAGGATGCACCTGGGTCTCGCAGATAAAGTAAACAATAAAGTACCCTGTCCTTTTTAAAAGAATTTAATTTTTGCAATCCTTTTCCTTTGGGCATCAAAACCTTATTGAGTTTATTTTAAAATTTTACAAATCACGGACAAGTAAATTAAATAAAAAAGAACCCCAAAAATATGCGCCCCTATTTTTTAAAATACATATTTGGGCCCCTTTACTGCAAAACTAAAAAGGGGTTTAATTTTGTTTAACGGCAACTATTTTGATGCTGAACAACATAGGAACCATGTGATGGGACTTTTGTTTCCCCTTACAGTTAAGAAAAAATTAAGATGCTTTGTGCAAATAAAAGCTTTCTAAAATAACTATTAAATTAAATGTAATTGCAAATTACCAAATTTTCGGTTCAGGTAAAAAACCAAAACAGGCCCAGTAAAAAGAATTTTTCCTGACATAAGAAAAAGTGTTTAAATCAGTGAAAAATCGGTATTTAAGAAAAATTTGAATTATTCAATCGACAAAAAGTATCCATAATTAAATGGCATTATGCGGGAAACAGTTTTAGAGCAGTGTCTGAAATGTTTTCAGTATATTTCCCCACAGTTCCTTCCTGTCCATTTCAACTATTAAACGTATTGTCAGTAAGTCTGAGTCCAAAGTATACTAATTGTAAATGTTTAACTCAGGATATCGAAAATAGCCAAAGAAAGAGAGAACAGAGATCTTAAAAAGCGAAGAATGGCATTTTTGTTTAAAATGATGGAAAAGTAAATAACGATAGAATTTTAAAGAGCGATTGTTTTACCGACGAATATACATTACCTCAACAATAAACCAAATGTTTAGTATTGAGCCAAAAAATGAACTTCGCTTTGTTCATTCTCGACACACATCCCCAAAGAACAAATAATGTCTTCGTAGCTCATATATCGGGAAACCATATCATTGGACCCTTTTTTATAGACTATAATCTGGACAGCAGAAACCTATTTGGACTTATTTCAAATCAAATTGACCCGCCTTGGAAGAAGTTGTTCAAGATCAAATGGATCTGGTACCAAAATGGATATTGTCCTGTCCATAATGCCCGTATGGTTAGAGAGTACCTGGAAAATGCTTTTTAGTTTGGCAATATTATTGTTCACATCGATACTTTGGCCAGCCAGGTCACCTGTGGAACATTAAAAAGTGTCATTTATAAAAGTAAAACTTGAGAATCTAAATCAGCTACAAAACGCTATTTGGTTAGAATGTAATGAAATTTTTACCCCAACTTAGCAACGTTAGAAATTACTTTATAATCGGTTAGATATTAAGTGTTTGTTAATGGGGGTTATTGAACATTTGATTAATTAAAGTTTTTATGTAATCCTATTGTTTTTAAAAAGTTTTTGTATTTTATTTTATTTTATTTTATTTACATTCACCTAGTAAAAATATTGAGTTCAGTTTTTTTCGGATCTATTGATCTTCTGAGTTGCTACATTTACCTACAAATATTTATGCAATGGCTTGGATCTGAACTTACTGACAATACGTTTAATGGTTGAAATGGACCAGATAGGCTTGATGGGGAAAATAAATTAAAAATATTTCAGATATTGCTATTGGTTTAATTAAACTCTAGTATGATAAAATATTTTTTTTAATGATCGATAGTAATAATTGTTATTAGTTAGGCTTAATTGTAACATCAAATAAAAGAATTGATAAAAAATAATGTAAATGTGTCTTTTACTTTAAATGTAATAGAAGTTGTGAGATTGATGTAAACAGTAAAACATCTTTGGTCTCATTGTACGTCAGATTTGACAAATATAACAAATTGTTGGTGCTGTGGGCTATGTTCTGCTTTGATGATGAAAGAGAGAGAGAGAGAGAGAGAGGAGAGAGAGAGAGAGTATATATATATATATATATATATAAAGAGAGAGAGAGAGAGAGATGAGAGTATATATATATATATATATATATAGGAGAGAGAGAGAGAGTATATATATATATATATATATATATATATATCTGCGGATGTAGTTAACAAGAGGACAAAGGAACCAAAAGTTGACAGATACGAAAAAGTCATTCTTAATGAAAATCTGCTTTTTAAAAAAAATATGAACGACAACGAGAAAATAACTTAATATACAGGGCGTCTCAAAATGCAAAAGACATTCAGCAAACAGTCGTTTTTTGGCCTTAACAAGAAATAATTAATAAAAACTTTCTTCAAATTTACTTAACCTGATTCATAACTCTGAATAAAACTTTAAATTAAAAAAAAATTTAAAAAAATAAACAGCAAAACTCAACCACCTCCTTTTCCCAGGTTATGAACTCATTTCATCTTTTCGACCCCGGCGTGGCGGCGTTTGTGCTTACGTTCGCAACCACCTGGCTTGTGCTAGGGTTTCTAACCTCGAATCGGGTAGGCCTGATATTCTTTGGCTTAAACTTTCTTTCAGATCTTCTACCAAATTTGCCCGTATATACCGGTCCCCGTCCGACAATTCTACAACGAACTCTTTGATTTCCTTTCAATAAAGATCGACAATATTATTTCCCAGTTTCCATTGGTCTGTATGGATCGTTCTGGGATTTTAATGTTCATAATAGGATTGGCCAGGGGATCCACAAAAACTGATACACAAGGCAGGGCAGCAGAAAATTTCGCAATCAGCAACCTGCCAACAATCTAATTATGAACTCTACTACTTCTAGGGTTCCCACCCATAATTCTAACCCCCAGATCTCTTCCTTACTTCCACCCCGAACTCTATCAAGATCAGTAATCAGTTCCTTGGTCGCTCTGACCATGGTTTGGTCACCGCATCTTACCTCACTGTTTTGAGGCAACTGAAACATGCCGCCAATGAACCGTCTGGCACTACACCCGGCTGACTGGGATGGTCTGAGAGATTTCTTTGCCAGCCACCTTGGGATCCTGTACCTGCTTTTCAACTTTCTGATCCTTCCGAAATATGTAAACAAATTCACTGAAACCATTCAACTAGGCATTTGAGGACCTATATTCTTACACTAAAAGAACCCTATAACTTCAAATCACAAACCGTGGTTTTCCAAATCCTGTGACAAAGCCAGACTTTAAAAATTCAAGCCAACAAAAAGTTTCTTCAAACCCCAGTCCCAAAAATCGACAGGCTAGCATCGAAGGAGAAATCAGTATAATCAGACCATCTCAGAAGCAAAAGACCGGTTTAACAAAGATAAAGTTCTCTTGCCTAAATGGCAGTAAAGCTTGGTCCTTTACCAAAATATTAGTCAGAACTTCAAATTCTTTTTCACCCCTATAATTTCTGAAGATGGAACTAATATCTCTACCAAAGGAAAAGCCTTGAACCATTACAAACACTTGTTGTTGCCAATTCTACGCTTGATCCTCCTATTAATCTTCCCCTTCCAAATAGTTGTCCTCTGTTTCCCATAAAATGTCCGATATAATTCTTAAAGTCAAACAGGATCAAGCGTATTCTTTTCTTCTTAATACTAAAAATCGTCTGGGCTGGATGGCACTGTGCTCTGTCTTAAAAATGTGCTCCCTGAGCTTGCACCACCTTAACTGCCTCTTTCTTGAACTCTTACACACAGGCATTTTCCCGGAGAGTTGGAAAGCTGCACGTGTGCAACCTGTCCTCAAAAAGGGATCCAAAAGTCTCCTTCGTCCAACTATATAGACCTATATCTCTTCTTTCAGTTGTTTGTGAAGTAATGGGAAAAATTCATTAATTCCCAAATCTTAAAGTATCTGGAAAACATAAGATCTTACATGATAGACAATATGATCTGTCACAGAGATCCCACAGCTGATCTTCTTCTTTCCTTTGTCTCACAGCAACTGAACAAGTCCCTGAATTTCTTGAAGAATCCCAAATCGTTGCTCTTGGACATATCCAAAGCTTTCGATCAAATCTGGGCATGATGGGCTTCATAAGCAAACTTCCTTCTTACGGTCTTCCATCTAAGTTTGCTCTTGGCTTTCCAGTTTCCTTTTCTAATCGACGTATATCAGTTAGTGTAGATGGTCATTCCTCCAGCTTCTACCAAATTAATGCTGGGGTACCCTGTGGCTCAGTGCTGGCACCCACGCTGTTTCTTCTACACATTAACGATCTTCTCTTCCACAATCAATCCCATTCATAGTTTTGCTGACGATAGTACCTCTCCACTCTAGTATTCAATTTCTTAATCCTGATTTCTGAAAACAAGCGCAGGTCAATGCAGATATCTCTTCACAAGACCTCAAACTTATCTTGGATTAAAGCTAAAAATCTTGAACTAGTTTAATGCCTCGAAAAACACAGTCATGTTTCCGTCGCGAAAGCCTGAAAATGCTCATCCCTTACATATGAGCGGCCAAGTTCTGCAGAACAAAGAGTCGTTTAATCTTGTCGGCGTTACTTTGAGAATAACCTCAACTGGCACAAACACATTTTATCCATAGCTTCGGCAGCTTCAAAAAGATTGGATTTCTCTTCCGAGCCAGAAAATATTTCTTCCAATCTGCGGCTAATCGGTATGTATCCCAAATCAGACCCTCGAATATTATTACTTCTAGCAACGGGGAATGGCGTCTCCTACAACACTTAGCATTCTGGACTCCATTCAAAGAAGAGCTGTTCGTCTTATTAATGATCCAATCGCTCACAGAAAGGCTTCCCCTTTCTTGCCCACCGTCGAGCTGTAGGGATCTGTCGCTCTTCTATAGGCATTTTCACTTGATTCGCCTATGAGTTGGCCAGTATAATTCCTTCTCTGGGCAGCTCCCAACAGAGCAACACGTAGTGCAACTTGTATTCATCCTTTTACAGTTCAATTAGAGAGGCCCCGAACTTCCTACGCTTTCTTCGTTCCTTCATCCCTAGAGTGTCAAGACTATGGAACCTGCTGCCCGCAGTTTTTCCTTCTCCTCCCAATCTCCAAAAATTTAAGTCCCGTGTGAACAAACTCCTCTACCACACTGAAGACACCCACGGTACGTTAGTACTTAGGCATCAGCCTTCGTGGACTGTCCCAAGATAAAACATTTTTGTACATATATGTCCGCGAATGCGGTTAACAAGAGGACAAATAAACCAAAAATTGAAAGTTACAAAAAAAAGTCATTCTTGATAAAAAATTTTGCTTGTCAAAAAAAATATGAACCACAATGAGAAAATAGATTTTTCTCTCTCTAAAATGCAAAAACATAAAATCGAACAAGAGCAAAGAGTATTTTTTTGGCCTTTTAACGTGCAATAATAAATCACAAACTTGCTTCAAATGTACTTCTTAATCTAATTTCTAACTTACTAAACAAAAATTTGATTTGTGAAAATTCTTAATCAGTAAAATGTATAATGTATGAGAACAAATGTAAACCATAAATTAAAGAAGAAAAAAGTCATTCTCGATAAAAATAAGGTTTGTTTGAAAAATATAGAACCACAAGATGTACTCTGGCACTCATACAGAAGGACCCGTACCACTGCACTCTGGCCTTCTGGCCTGAGCTTCTCACTTAATCCGATTTCTGGATTGTCCTGAGTCACTGGGGCAAGGGCCCCAGCTTCTCAGTCACTGAAACCCACCTGCTAAGCCAGATTCCAGGCTGCCAAAAACTTTAACCCCAAACAACCGTATAGCCAACATGGCAAACACGGTAGTGAGGACTTGCTCAGCCAAAGGAGAGTTGAGGGGTGGCTGGTGCCTAGGGGGAGTTCGAGGGCCTGGCCCTACGGGATCCTTCCAGGTGGACCTTACTACTATGAACCACAAAAAGAAAATAGATTTTATCATCTGTCTCAAAAAATGAAAACATAAAACTGGAACAAGAGCAAACGGTCATTTTTTGCATTTAATGTAAATAATAATGAAAACTCATGCCAATTTCCCTTTGACCTGATTCCGAACTTACTAAAAAAATTAAATTGAGAAAAAATATAAAATCAACATTTTGCAAGGTTTCATTTCTACTACTTTTATTTGAACAACTCTACATTAATAAATATTAATAAAAATAAAAATAATGAAAATAAAATGTAAAAATGTAATGTAAATAAGGTACTAGTAGAATTGTTTTTTTTTTTAATTTGCTGTAAATTCTAAATTTCTTTCCAAGTTCTCAGAATCAAGATTAAAATAAATTGAAGCAAGTTTCATTATCAGTTTCACGTTAAAAGGCCAAAACGACTGTTTGCTCTTGTTATTACAAAGTTTTTACTTTTTTAGACGCCCTGTATAGGCAAAATCATTTTCTTTTTGTGGCTCAGTATCTTTTGATGTATGGAATTTTTTATCAAGAATGACTTTTTTTTTCGTAACTTCTAATTTTGGTCCATTGGTCCTTTGAGCATCTGAAACTGTGATTACACTCAATGTATATATATATATATATATATATATATATATATATATATATATATATATATATACATATATATATATATATATATATATATATATATATATACATATATATATATATATATATATATATATATATAGAGAGAGAGAGAGAGAGAGAGAGAGACATATAGAGAGAGAGAGAGAGAGAGAGAGATATATATATATATATATATATTATATATAGGAGATATATATATATATATATGTATATAGTAATTTACTAAAAATAATAAAAAAATAAAAAAAGTCCTATGCACATGGGTCCGGAAACGCATGGTTTACAAAATAGGAAGTAAGTTTCAATTTTTTTCATTTTCTTCAAATTACTATGAACATCACCTTTCAACCGATTTAAATAAAACGTAGAACTTAAAAGTGTACAATAAAGTGCATAGTTTGCATAAAAATCTGTTTATACGTGTGGCAGTGGTGGCAAAAGTGTAATGGGTAACTGTAAAAATGTATTTAGAAAAATACTAGACAAAGTACCACTGACTTTTGCTAATTTTGATGCAGTAATTCAGTTATGGAAGCTTGTCAATAAGCCACAAAGTTACCTCTGGTATTTTTTCGTTTAGGGTTTCAGTATAAGATATGGTTAATTTTAGTAAATATAAACAGTACCTATTCGTAGGTTAATGTGCAAAAATAATTGTATAATGCCATGAAACTGTAGTTTTTGACAGTTCTTTCAAATTCAATAATTTTTTGAAGTGTTTTCGTGTTATTCTTAATTTAGCAGTTTTTTTCGATTTTATTATTTGTTGATCGTTTGTTTGTTTGCTTTGCTATGTTTTAATTCGTGGGTTTAGATATTAGATGCTCATTAATAATATTTCATATAAAAGATGGTTTTCATCAACCACACTACAGCCATGAATGACTGATGTTAATTTATGGACAAACAAATCAAAATGCTGACAAGCTAAAAGGGAGCTTATCAGAAACTATCCCCAAAGAAGAATTCTGGTAAAAATATTTTTCCACGTATTGTAAGTCATTCAAGAGAAACTGGTTCTTTAAAACCTTAAAAGCTGATTCTGGAGACGCAGAAGATACCGCCGAACTACAAGAGTCGAAGCAGCAATATTAAATAGAGTTGAACTATCCAGTACAGTTATCAGAATTGTTGCCAATGAATCTAAACATTTCGGCATCATCAGTTCATGAACTCTGACGCGAGCAAAACATAATCCTTACTATTTACACTGTGTCCAGGAACTTCACCAGAGACTTTCAACTACAGTAATGTTTGGTCAATGTTCAAACAAACTGAGATATCAACTACATCATTTTTCTAAACTTGTAATTATTCACTGGAGGAGGCGTCATTTGATGAAAAGGTATAGTAAATTTTCACAATTTACATACATGGCCAATGAAAACGCTCACCTCTGCTTTATAGCAAATTCGCAGCATGAATTTTCCATCAATATTTGGGCTGGTGTTATTGAACGCACAATTAATCCTTGAAGGCTCTGTACCATTGAAACTGTCTTGAACAGAACTTATTTAAATTTTTGGTAAAATGATTTGAGTTATTGCCACTAATTTTTATAAATAAAAGAATAATCTCCATAATGATGTAGTGCTCTGCAATACTGCAGCAGTTGTAAGAACATATTTAGCTGACACATGATGGTTACCGATGGATTGGTCGTGGAGGTCCGGGTGCCATGGCCACCTCGATCTCCGGACCTGAATCCACTAGATTTTTATTTGTGGAGTCATTTAAAGAAATTGTTTATAATACACCATTAAATACACGAGAAGAATTATTGGAAAGAATAGAAATGCATTTGTCATCATTAGAGAAGATCATAATATTGCAGAAGAGTAAGAAGATCTTTGTGTGAGAAGGTTAAATGGCGAAAACAACGCTAATGGTGGTCACTTTCAACATTTTCTTTAGCTTTAAGTCAATTGTACAAAACAAGAGTTTTGAATAATCATGGTGTTTCTACGATTACTTTTTTCATTACGCCGACGAATTGGTAATTTTTTAAATATTTTTATAAAATTAACCATATCTGCCAAGGGAAACCCTAAACGAAAATACTAAGAGGTAAATTCTCTGTGGCTTATGTAATAAGCTTCATAACTGGTGCATCAAATTGGCAAAAGTCAGTGGCGCACATATTCTTTCTCTAAATATATTTTTACAGTTACCTCACGCACGCCACTGCCGCAGCTGTAAGCAGATTTTTACTTAAAACTATGCACTTTATTAATACACTTTCAAGTTCCAAGTTTCATTAAATCGAAGAGTGGTATTTAAGTCATTTGAAAAAAAATGGAAAAAAAATAAAACTTTAACTCCCTGTATTTCTGCGTGGAAACCATGTTTCCGGACTCATGTGCATAGGACTTTTTTTTTATTATTTTAGTAAAGAATTATCCTAATGAGCGATGGTCCATGTTTTTTGAAACACTTGTATATATATATATATATATATATATATATATATATATATATATATATATATATATATATATAAATATATATATATATATATATATATATATATATATATATATATATATATTTATATATATATATATATATATATATATATATATATATATATATATATATATATATATATATATATATATATATATATATATATATATATATATATATATATATATATATATATATATATATATATATATATATATATAAACTATTGTACCGAACAGGGCACCATAGGACCACGCCCGATGTTACAAAATCCAATGCATAACTTTGTAGCATATCCATACAGACACATTCATCAGCAGCAAAACCCGTTATCAAAAACAATTAAAAAAGAAGCAAGCCAAGTGGCCTGAAAGTAAGAGTGCCGCATGACCAGATGCGCCCGAGGCCCGGGCCCCCCGCGAAAGTGCCCCCGCCAAAATAAGACTTTCACGCGGGATCGGGCACATGGGGAGCCCGACTCGCGATTTTGAATCAAGTTCGCTTTGGACCGCGGTGTATTGAGTGCGATTTGTGGAAAAGTGGATTGATAGCAAAATAGTTAGGTAAGTAGTATTAAAAAAAATATATATGTATTTATTTTTTAAATGTATATGTTAAATGTATCTAATTTTATTTATTATTTAAATTTTTTTTGTTAATTAAAAAATATTCTTTGACTCCTCTCTTTGACTGAGCAGTCAATTGACCTTCTCGAAGTTTCAGATATAATTGAAAAATATTTTGTACATCTTAAAAATAACAAAATACCAATTAACGGTTTTTTAAAATTTAAAAACATCTAAATCAAATAAAATATAAACAAAAATTAAAATTGAATTTAATCCATAAATTTTCTTTGATTATTTGCGAGCTGGGAACTATTTCGGTTCTGGTTTCAGGGAAAAGATTTTGTGAGTACACAGAATCATTTGACCCTCACGAACTTGCAGATTGCCTAAGACCAACTAAAAGAAAAAAACAAAAAACATTTGACAGTTAAAAAACCTATCAATATTTCGGTAAAATTTCGGCGACCTTTTTCAAGACAAGTAATCTAAAAATTTACTTAAATTTAATAATAATGAAAATTAAAATTAATTTTTAAAAATTTATAACGCAATGTCATAAATGTCATATTAATTTGTTGTGATAGAAACATTTTTTTTTAAAGAAGATGGGTGGTAAGTTAACTGATTTTTGGTTTTCTTAAAATAACTCCACCAACACGCTACTTTTTATTTAATAATAAAAAGGCACATTATTTTATTTTATTTTATTTTAGTTCCTTCCAGTTAAATGCATTTACACTGATTTATTATTTGCGAAATTATTTGTTTTTATTATATTTGATGCTTTTTTATGTAATTTGCAAATGGTCTGGAAGTTCTCCCTGAAAACTTTATTAAATTCACAAGGGATCTTATAGATTGTATGATTTTGTTTTTGTTATTTAAGATCCAATAAGATTTTTTGTCTAAAAGATAAAAGAAATCTAAAATAATTATTCATTAGTTGATTTTTTTCAGATAAGCCACTAATATATGTTAAAAATTTACTTGTTATAGGTCCATTTTAATTTTGTCCTAAGGCTGGCAAGTCAAATTAAGAAAAAATTATAATAAAATTAAGAGAATAATTATTTTAGGTAAAATATCTTTTTATGTGTCAATATTTTTTTGGTAAATAAATTACCATAGAATGTGTGTAATTCCTTTTAGTTATTTATTAATAAAAATTTGTTGTGGAGACAAAAAATCTTAAAAATCCGTTTTTTTGTTTAGTTATTAACTGGTGATTCAACATTTTTTAAA
Organism: Listronotus oregonensis; assembly: GCA_019359885.1. Taxonomy (NCBI): domain Eukaryota; kingdom Metazoa; phylum Arthropoda; class Insecta; order Coleoptera; family Curculionidae; genus Listronotus; species Listronotus oregonensis. The sequence goes on along the minus strand of JAHBCN010006270.1, from coordinate 22,772 downwards.
AATGTTTACAAATACAAAAAATATACGTATATAGATAGTTTCAAGCTAACGGATATGTAAAAAATTCTCGTTTCATTTCCTGTACTGATTGGTGTACATGAAAGTCAGTTTTTTGTTATAAATCTTTAATTGAACAGTGTTTATCATCATCGTGACGGGTTTGTGACACGTTAGTGTTCTTTTTTATTAACAAGAGTCCAATTTAGGCCTAATTAAATTAAAATTATTAGGTCAAGTGGAGCCACCTTATCGAAAATAATTGTGAAAAAATATACGCCACTGTCTTTTTTGCAATTTTTATACAGAGTGTTCGGCACATGAGTAGACATACATAAATCTGATAGTAAAATGTCTACAGTGGTCCACTCAGATATTTTGACCTGGGCCCAAGATTTTTTTAGAATTTTTAAATTCTGCTTTCCAAAATTTCAATTTTTAAATTTCAACCTGAAATAATTTCTCCTATCTTTTCTTAAAGGAAAAAAAATTTTTGAATATTCCTTTTTTCTTTTTTTTCTGCTTTTCTTAATATAAACAAGCTCATTCACTACTGTACTTCCATTATTGTAGCCCTGAGGAAAAAAATTAAGTTTTTCGAAAGCTTGGAGTAGCACAAAAGCATTTTCATTTAACAAGCCCTAGGACTGATAATCCCAATAAACTAAATTTGATATATATATATATATATATATATATATATATATATATATATATATATATATATATATATATATATATATATATATATATATATATATATATATATATATATATATATATATATATATATATATATATATATATATATATATATATATATATATATATATATATATATATATATAGGCGTGGCGTAATATTCTTTTTACAAATTACTTACATTAATTAGCCCTAAATTAATAGAAATAATACTGACAAATTTTTTAAAAAATGGCGACAGGAAGGGAAATTTAAGATAATTACAACAAAAATATTTTTACATTTTTATCTTAGAAACTATGCATTTTCTGACATATTTATAGAAACTTTTTTCAATAAACAATTACCTCCTGAAATTTAGCCATGCATTTTTCGAACACTCTGTATATCTAGGTGCAAGTAATTTAAAATATATCACTTTTCAACACATTAAAATCATGGCATGTAACGTTGGGTTTTTAACTATTACTGTAACGTCAACAGTCAATTAGGAAAGTAACTCTTTTAGTTAAGAGAAAAAAAACTTAAAATTCAAAGCAGTAACAATGTGGACCGTTTAGAGTAGTTTTTACTTCCCTTGCCATAAAGAAAGTATTGTATTTTTTATCTTTATGACAGCCCACTCCATACAAGACTTGTATGGAGCCTACTATGTCCCTTCTCTTGTCCCCGGACAAGCTTAAGGGAACCTGTCCCCCTTTTATAGATATTTTCATGGCTTTTGCCCTAAAGAATTAAACAGTAAAATTCCTTTCCTTAAAGCTTTCAATAAAGCAACACGAAGAACCATTTTTATGCGCCCCTTTATAGTCCATCTGGAAAAGCCTAGAACTTTCTTTTTGTTTGTTCCTTAATCCGAAGATTATTTAGACGTTTGATAGTGTAAATGCTGCTGCCTGCAAAGATATTTTTTCCGCCCAACCTCCTAAACTTAAGGATGACTCTGTTCTAGCAAAGTAACGGATTACTTGTATATTATTATAATTATAATATTTAATATTTTTTATTACACTTTTGATACATCTTTCTTTTAGTATTAAGTTCTTGGTAGTCAGTGGCGCAGATAATTTTATTTTCTATATATATATATATATATATATATATATATATATATATATATATATATATATATATATATATATATATATATATATACTGGGTGTTGTCTTCCGTCGAGGGACATAGGAAACCCCATGTAAATTTTGAAGTGGTCCAATATTGGCTCCTCTTAATTATTTTAGAAGAAAATATTATTAGGATTTTTTAAAGATCACGAAAAATGTACCCAGTACAAATTTCAGCTCTTCAGTTCTGCCAGCTACAGATAAATGCTAAAATACATGAATTTCCTATCTTCCTTACGCGTCCTGTATTATTAGACGTTTATATAAAATACCAGAAAAATTATTTAACCTCTTACTCAAGTTGTCAATGGGTCACATCATTTTTAAATAATGAGCTACCATATCAAGAAAATCACTATTATAAAATGGTTTTATCAGGGAAATAGTTATCGAAGAGAAGGACATGTTTGCAGCCTATTTTCCCCAATAGGCCATCACTCAAGTAAATCGACAATAGAACAGACGATAAAAATTTGAAACTACAGGCAATAACAGCAATCAATAATTGCAAATGTGAGGAAATCGACGTGAAAATTAGAGACAAATTGTACAAACGAGAGGGATTAGACGATACTTTTGTGTAAAGGAGGGCTTGATGAAAACATTAAATGAGACAACTGGAGGACATTACTGATGCAAGACCACAACGTACAATATCTTAGTTCTTAAAAAGATGTAAATACCACGCTTACAAGTAGGAAAGACACCAAGAATTAAGAGACGGAGACGAAATATGACGACAGTATTTTTGCTTTGAGATGATGGGGAGGACAAACACTGACAGAGTTTTTTACAAAATATTTGCTTTACTGACGAATGCACTTTTACATTGGAACAGTCAGAACCCAACATTCAAAATTGCCGGTACTGGAGCAACGAAACCAAAATCAGATTTGAGCCAGACAAAGGACTCAATATCCACAAAAATTAATGTTTTGGCAGGAATTTTCGGCCACCATATCCTTGGACCATTTTTCATTGACCGAAATTTGAACGTGAGGACTTTCTGGAACTTTAGAGAATAACTGCCTAAGCTTAACAACCTTGCTCGTAGAAAACTAAGAGATTTGGTATCAAATGGATGGCTGCCCAGCACACAGTACCAGGAGCCGTGCAACATCAAACAATGCATTTAATGTAACGACACCAGGCCTGAACCACGCACATTCATTAAACAGGTCTCCGGATCTTTCGCCAACAATTTTTTTTTGTATGGGGACATTTAAAACTAAGCTTTATACCAATAAAAATATGAAAATTTAGACCAGCTTAAGAATGCTATTTCCGCTGAATGTGCCAGAATATCGATACCCAACTAGCCAACGTAAGAAATGCCAGAGTTTCAATAATCGTTTGGGTTATTGTCTGGCAGTTAATGTAGGAATATTTGAGCATTTGATTAAATCCCTAATATTTTCGTTATAAATTGATTTCTAAATGTAGACAAATTTGTTTTATTGTCTTGCGTAACTTGTAAGTGCTAAAGTTAAATTAGCTGTAACCAAAATGAAATGCAAGAATTCTTTGAAATTCCTGCATAAAATTGTTCAGTTTTGGCAATGACATTATAAATTCAAGGATCTAAATTGTCACTGATAAATCGATATGGTGTTTTTATTATTGATTTAGAATAATATAAAATAATGAGATACTTTATTATTGCAGAAGCATTAAACCAGTTTACTTTTTACTGATTGGTTGAAAATGCTCAAATTTTCATTTTGGTGGAACTTATTAGGAGAGCCAATATTTGACTATTTCAAAATTTAGTATGGATTCCCTTATGTCCTTACTGACGTGAGCAATACTGGTATATATATATATATATATATATATATATATATATATATATATATATATATATATATATATATATATATATATATGATACAGGATTGTTTGCTGACGTTTCTGGCAAGTCCATTTTGCTATTATGCCTGCTTTAAGCCATCAAGTTTTAGCCTACAACATTCATGCCAAAAATGTAGAGGGGATAATAATTTTGGTATTTTAAAATAATTTTTACTTGTTTTATACCTTATTGCAGATAATAATTTGCGAAAATATTTTTTTAACATTCATGGGGGATAATTACCCCTAATAACTCTTCCCCCATACCTACGACAGTGCTTGTAGCACATGTAGAAATTTGTAGGGATTTACCCTGTATCATGAAAGACCGATGTGCAAAAGCTTGCAAAAAAGCATTATAGTAAACTAAAGATATATATAAATTTTACCTATTCACGTAAATGTCTAGTTCTAGGTACAAAATAATGGTTTTAAGGTTTTACAGAAAGGTCAATGCCAAAATCGTGAAAACGATCCTTGCAAACTGTTAAGTTTTACGATTTGCATACAGAGTCATTAAAGAGGATGGTCTTGACCGTCAAAACGTAAACCCAGCTTTATAGCTTAAAGTAATACATTTCTTTTATAAATTTAAAGCGGATGTACTTTTAATATTTGGGTGTTTTGGGTTTACCCGAAAGATGTTGGGTGCGGTTTCTTTAAATGTTTTAATTCTATTTAAGGTGTTGGGAATTACCAATGAAACGCTTCTTTTTTATTAAATATTGAATTGAGGTGTCCGTTACTTTGTGATAGTTCATTTTTAACTAGTAAATGAGAACACAGTTTTTTCTTTGTTTACTATCACTATATTAATTAATTATAAAACAGTGACTGCAGTTCTCAGTACTACTAAGATTATCAAACTGAAAAACTTTAAACTACAATCTAAACAAACCCAACTTATATATCTAAATACTATAATAAAGCGGCATAGAGTGGAATTTGAAGCACGTGGTATATCATTTAAATAAGTTTATTGAAGGGTTGCATGGTATTTAAATATTTCAATCGATTCTAAAATATTGAGTTTTTGCTTTGGCGTAATGTAATATTTTTTAATTTACTTTCATCTGGAAAAGAGTGTCCTGATTCTATAAATTGCTTTGCAAAATTTAATGATGTTTTTTAATAAAAAATGATGACCTATGTTCCTTATATCTAGCTATAAAAGTTTCTAGCCAGCTCTGTCCACACAGTGTATTTAGTTTTCAGAAAGACTTTCCAGACAGACAAAATTTTCTGGCACGAAGGGGACTATGAGAGCCCATATTAACTCCATTCATAAAATTCTGTTGTCATACTGAAATAGTTTTCCGAAATATATATTCAAAAGGATAAAATTTCATAACTGATTATGCTTGACAGTGGAATATTATTTTTAAACATTCTTTAGTTTGGAATAACATAGCACTGATGTCAAAAGACACTAGAAAACCATTTTTAGGAATGCTAAAATCTTTAAGTTTTTGAGTTAGTTCACTGAATTTAAACTGTATTTTTTGGGCTGAACATTGTATAATCTTTGGAACATGATTTAATTTGAATGCTAATTTACTTAAGGGGCTGTTTATAGGAGACAACAGGACGTATAGGATTATTCTCTCAGAAAGAAAAATTTTCTATAAATATTATGAATCCACCCCCAAATTATGGCTTAATTAAAATTCATAAGGAAAATAATCCTATATACGTCCTGTTGTCTCCTATATAAACAGCCCCTTAAGTAAATTAGCATTCAAATTAAATCATATTTACAAAGATTATACAATGTTCAGCCCAAAAATACAGTTAAACATTCGGTAGAACTAACTCAAAAACTTAAAGATTTTAGCATTCCTAAAAATAGTTTTCTAGTGTCTTTGACATGAATTAACATGTTCCCGAATATTCCAAATAAAGAATGTTTAAATAATAAGAAAATTCACTGTCGACATAAATGTCAATCGGTTAAAAAGATGAAATTTTATCCCTTTTTGAACTATGTATTTCAGAAAAACTATTTCCAGTATGACAACAAATTTTATAAACAGATGGGTTAGCTATGGGCTCTCCATAGTCCCCTTCTTGCCGAAATTTTTATGTCTAATCTGGAAGAGTCTTTTCTGAAAATTAAATACGCAGATAATATACAATTTTGGTATAGATATGTAGATGATATACTTGTCTGTTTACGGGTAACGATAATGATTTAAAAGATACATTAAATCAACTGAACAACCTACATAGTAAAGTAAAATTTACAATGGAAAAAAGTAAATAACCGAATAAATTTTCTAGAAGATATTTCTATTTCAAAGACAACAATAGATACACCTTTTGATATTTTTAGAAAACCAACATACACCGATACAACCATACCAAATAATTCATCCATCCATTTTCACATAAACTTGCCGCCTACAGATCTATGATACATAGGCATTCTCCATTCCTTAGATTATAACAGTCTCACGAAAGAAATTAATACAATTAAGCAAATTGCAAAAAACAACGGTATAATTTCTCAACTGATTGACAGACTAATGATGAATAAAAAACGTAAACAAACACAACACATCCAAATACCCACTCATAAAAAAACAAAACAAGATAAAATACACTACATTAACATATTTTGAGACAATTTCAGATAAAATAGCCCATATATTAACAAGAAACAATATTCAAGTTGCCTTTAAGACCATCATATAAACTATCAAGTATTTTTTAATGTAAAAAGAAAAAAACCCCACCGCTTAAAGAATCAGGAGTTTATAGATTAAATTGTGATGAATGTAATAGCCTATATTGGACAAACTGGCAGAAACTTTATAACTAGATATAAAGACATAGACCATCATTTTTATTAAAACATAATTCCAAATTTTGCAAACCATTTATAGAATCAGGACACTCTTTTCCAGATGAAAGTAAATTAAAAAATATTACATTACGCGCCAAGCAAAAAACTCAATATTTTAGAATCGATTGAAATATTTAAGTACCATATAAACCCTTCAATAAACTTATTAAATGACCTTGATCTTGGAATTCCCACTCCTTGTACTTTATTATAGTAAGATATATAAGTTGGGTTTGTTTAGATTGTAGTTCAAACTTTCCAATTTGATGTAGTAGTACTACGAAACTGCATACACTGTTTTATAAATTAATTAATATAGTGATAATTAAACAAAGTAAAACTGTGTTCTCATTTACTAGTTAAAAATGAACTATCTAAGTAACGGACACCTCAATTCAATATTTAGAAATTAAGTGTTTTGTCAGTTTTTGTGAAAATTATACCACATTTGCATCAAGTTTAACGCTATTTCATTGGGGTATTTTTTGTTATCGTACAAAATTATTTGTACTAGCATTATTAAGTATTAGGATTACAATTAAAAGTTAATTTTAATATGAAAAATAATTTTAGAGGGTTTTTTTAAATAAATTCAGGATAATCCATATAGTAGAAAACAACAAAAGTTGGGAAAAAATAAAAATTGTACTAGAAAGCTGAAAATTGGTATATGGGTGTAAAATTTAAAAATATGCAATTTTTCCCACACCATTTTTAAAAATCGACATTATACAAGGTGTCCAGGAAATTTTTCATTTTCACAACTTCACCTATTATATTTATATTATGCGCAACATATTTCCGAAAAAAAAAGAAATAATATTTTTTTTATATACAGGGTGTCCGCGAAAAGGTGGGAAATTTCCAAGTTTTTAACTTTTTTCGTATTGGCCTTTCTTTCAAAAATATTTGCTTGCTTGTACTATTCTTTTTACGTGTTTTGTCGTATTCTGGAGATTTTCATTTTCGCGAACACCTTGATATAAAAATTATTATTTCATTTTTTTTATGTCGATTTATTATTTTTATAAATTGCCCTTTTTCGAAAATATGTTGAGCATAATATAATTATAATAAGTATTAACAGAAAAAAACACTGTACCATGTATTTTATAAAGTTGTAATTTTTAAAATATAAAATTATTGGGGTATCATTGGCTATGTGATTTTCTACATTAATTTAAGTAGGGTATCGGGCACGTATTACTTATTCAAACAATATTCCCAGAAATGTAAAAATATAATTTCCTTCGGTACAAAAAAAATTGCATATTTTTAACTTTAATAAACTAGTCATTTTTGTGATTCTGATTAAAATAACATCTCGAATTATCTAAGCGTAACACTATATAATTTTGATCCCATTAAATTGCCATAAAATAAATTACAAAATTACCCACAATTTAAATTGACAAGTTCGAAATTATGGGCTGTTTTAAACGATCGACAGCTTGAATACATCGGAATTACGAAAAAACGTTTATTTTATTACATGCGTAAACCCATTAAAAATATATATTTTTGTACAGGGTGCTGAAATATACGTGTACAAGGTTATCCAACGAAGACTAAGAAAGGTCATAATTGTGGCTTTGGTCTTATTTAAAAATAAAGGGTGTAAAATAGCCATCTTGTGCATTTTTTTTTAGTAGTCTAAAAGAATTTTTAAAAACATGATTTGCATGAAAATTTGGGATTTAGTTTAACTATATTATACCGATAGGCGCTCTTTATTTTTTAGGGATGAAAACTACCCTTTATTGCTAAAACGTTTATATCTGACTTAATTTGCATCATTCAGTAAATTAAAAAAAGACAAATATTTGTATTTCAAAAAACTACAATTTAATACCTTAGTAACTTTTAGGTATGCCTCTTAATTTTCAAATTATTTAAAAAAAGTCATTTTTAATAAAATATTGAAATTTGATTTTCACATGCAGCTCCATTTTTTTCAAAACTAAACAATTTTAATCCGTTAAAATTTATGATATATATACATATATATATATATATATATATATATATATATATATATATATATATATATATATATATATATATATATATATATATATATATATATATATATATATATATATTATATGTATGTATATATATATATATATATATATATATATATATATATATATATATATATATATATATATATATATTTTCGTTTTGATTTCTTGGTTTTAGGTCTGTCAGAATGTAAACATTATGTTTTAGTACTTTATATTGATGAGGTTTCGATCATGTTCGATCTTTTTCAAATCTAAAGTTAGGTTTCAGAAACAAAGTTAGTATAACTGAGTGTCATCCAAATAAAAAAAACACAAAAAACTTACCCTAGAGCGTTAAAATAATAGTGAACATTAATCAACAAACATGTATATTTACATTTTTAACAACACAACACAAGGAACGAATATATATTAGTAATAAAATATGAACTGATTTTATTAAGAAGGGCGATGTATATTTTATTAAGATTGGTGATATCTTTTTATCGTTTGCTGATTAGGTTTTTTGGATTTCGATCATCTCCATATCCTCTCTTTTTTGGTTTGGTTCCGTTTAAATATTTTTGTTTCATTATAATTGAAATTATGTCCTTTATCTTTTCGTGATTCGTTAAGGCTGCTGCATAATTTTTTGTCGTATTTGGCGGCACCTTCTTTCCATCTGCGTTGTTCGACCGATGTATACACCGGTGCAATCTTTACACGGAATTTGATATATGAGTGTTACTTTTTTGTTTTTTGAGTTTTGTTTTAAGTCTACTAAAATTCTTTGATAAAAGGTTTGAGGCTTTGTGACAGATTTCTATATTATGTTTTTAAACAGTGGCTGAAATTTTGTGATAGGCCATTTACAAGGTAAGAAAGATATATTTTTGTTTTATTATTTTTTCTGATCGTTTTTTCGTTGAATTATAAAATTTATGTATTCTGTTTTTAAATATTTTATTGATTAATTGATCCGGAGTTATTTAATTTTAGAGCATCTTTTGCTTTCTATTGATTTTGTCTAAATTCGGGATCAAGATAGTTGGATTGCTCGGTCTGCCAGTCTATTATTACGGATTTTGTGTGTAAATGGAAGTGGTTGGAATTGAAATTTAAAGTATCAGGACGACCATGTTTTTTTGTGTACCATTCGGTTTTATGTTTTCTCCCATGTGGTGTAGTGTTGTGTCTAAGAAATTTATTTTGGCATTTTCTTCAATTTCAATGGTAAACTTTAAGTTTTGTGGTATTTGTTAAATTCATCCAAAATATAATTTGATTCGTTTTTTAGGATAGAGGTGATCAAGTCATCCACATATCTGTAAAATGGAACTACAAACTAGGTTTTAGTACATTTTCCTCAGATCTTCTAAGACTAATTGTGCAACTACAGTAGAGATTGATGACCCCGCAAAGCGCAAGCTTCTATTTGTTTATACAACTTATTTTCAAAGAAAAATATGTGGGTTAAAGTAAATTCGATTGCATTTTTAAATTCGTGTTTGGGTATATCCGTAAATTTTTAATTTCTGGCCATTTTTCTCTATTATTGTTGTGGCAAGGGATATTGGGATGTTGGTATATAAGGAGACAACATCAAGGGAAATAAGAATATGGTTTTCAGGAAGTTTGACGTTTTTATTTTCTTTAAATTGTTTGGAATCTTTAATTTAATAATCATTTTTATGTACCACATTACTTAGAATAGTTTTTAAAAATTTGGCCAGTGGAGCCAATTTAGACTGGACACATGATACTATAGGTCTTAAGGAATGTTTTTCTTTGAAGTTTGGAATCCATATATATATATATATATATATATATATATATATATATATATATATATATATATATATATATATATATATATATATATATATATATATATATATATATATATATATATATATATATATATATATATATATATATATATATATATTATATATATATATATATAAATATATATATATATATATATATATATATATATATATATATATATATATATATATATATATATATATATATATAAATATATATATATATATATATATATATATATATATATATATATATATATATATATATATATATATATATATATATATATATATAGGTATATATATAGCAATTACGAAAAACATTTTATTTGTTTTCTAATAAAATTTTGTTATTTACAGTTTTTTGATAAAATGCATACTTTTTGAGTTATTTGCAAAAATCAGATTAAAAACGTTGATTTTCTCGACCAAAAACTCCGACTTTCGATCGCGAATAACTCAAAAAGTATGCATTTTACAAAAAAAAGGCATAGAACATTTTTTGCTTAGAAAACATTTTTCTATCCATTTCTGTAGTCAAAATATAAAAATTTCCACCCCCGAGATGGTTTGGCAACCACCTCCAAGGCAAAGGCGCCCTTCGGCATATGTAGATTTTGATCCGTGGACTATTCCCTACCTACTATCAAAATTTCAAGTCATTCTATGCATTTTAAAATAATTGCTAGACAAAATGGTTCGTTTCCTGGACTATTTGTGATTGGCTACAGAAAAATTAAAAGAATTTATTGAATCACTATCAGTCCTATAAACACTATTAATTATTTTTTCTACGTAATTTAATAATGATAGACCAACATTCTTTTTGGATTTAATGATATCGAAATTAGATTTTCATAGTAATATTTTGTAGCTATTTTTACATTTTTTCTATATATATAGTACGATATTTATTACAATATCTTTTATATTATAGATTATCCCATCTTAAGCTGATTTATTTTCTTAATATCACATCTCATCTCGTCTCATTTTTTTCAATACCTTTAAGATAAAATTTAGTTTGTATTTGTTTTTAGTTACAACATAATAAATAATAATTTACAGCAAATAAGTTGCAACATATTAAAGTACGACAAGTTTATCTGTAGCTACAAAAAAGAATGCAAGCAAAAAATTTTTATTAGTATAAGAATGTTGTCAAATACATAAAATTTTAATTTAATAATCTGCAAGTAAACCTAAAATTAAATTTACTCATTTACAATAAATAGTAGTTACATATTTGTTGCATATAAGAAACTATATATTTTATTATAATTTCAGTAATATTAAAACGTTCTTTTTTAACCTATTTATTTTGAAATTTAAATGTAAAACAAAACATTTTATTAAAGTACTTCTAACCGAAAAATAAGGCAACAACTGCGGTTGTCGAAATACGCAGCTGGCTAGCGCTCTTTTGATAGGTTGAGATGCGTCCGGTGACGCTAACAAGAATAAATAACCGCTTGCTCATTGCTGCGTGTTTGACCCTTCATAGTCAAACCCCGTGAAGTGATTGCCAATGTTTATAAGGTATGTCAAGAGGAATCACAAAACAATGCATTAAAATTGCCACTAAAGCAAATGCTAGAAAGGATTGCAATGTATGCAGGAGTAAGCGTGGGTGCTGTGAAAAAAATTCACAAAGAAGATCTTAGTGGAAAAAAACAACCCGGATCAGTTGCTGTCATCTCCTGGCAAAAAGGGCCCATCTTTCTGCGGTCGAAAAAATCGAAGATTTCGAATTTGGCATTGTTAGGAGAACCATAGAAAGGGTTTATTTGGAACTAAAAGTGGTTCCATCCTTAAAATTGTTGCAAAAGATAAGAAGCGACATCAACTTTCCATTTTCCGTGAAACTTTGAGGTGCATGTTAAAACAAATGGATTATTGGCGAAAATGTCAAAATAAGCGTAAAATATTAACGGAAAGGCCTAATATATTACTGGCGATACAAATATATTCATGCCATGAAAAAATATAGGGAACAAGGTCGACATATAATTTACATTGACGAAACCTGGGTGGACAACGACAATGGTAAAAGTTGCTGGCAAAGTGCAGATGTTTTTGGTGTAATAAAAACATTAGTTCTACTGGTAAGTAGGTATACATATTCTATAAGTCCGTTATTTATTCAAAGTTTGTTCTATTCCACCGAGATAAAATATTTTAGAAGGAATTGCCATTCGACTAGTTTGCAAATTGTGACAAAAATATTGTTTTAGACAGATTTATCATAGTCATGCTGGATCAAAAAACGGTGTAGTGAAAAAATGCTCAGTTAGTTTTTAAAACTGGCCAATCGGTGACTACCATGGTCAGATGAATACGGAAAATTTCACCAAGTGGCTCACTGAAAAGTGCTTCCCAATATTCCCGAAAACAGCGTAGTCGTCCTAGATAATGCACCCTATAATTCTGTCCAGGAAGATAGAGTTCCGACTAAACCTTCTTTAAAAAAGGATATGGTTGCTTGGCTTTCTAAGAAAGGTAGTTTATAATTTCGGTTACCGTCCTTATTCTAGCCTTATATAAGTATATATCTTCGGCTGAATGCAACAACTGGTAACTCAAAATTTGAGTGATTTGAGTTACCTACATTTTCAAAAGATAATTATTTTTTATATAAAATTAGAGGCCCGTAGATCAAAGAAAAATTAAGTTATTTTTTAAAATGTGTTTTTCTTAGACAAATTGCAATGTATCACTAATAATATTTTGTTAGGATTTTTCTCAAAATGACCAAAACAAAGTTACCCAGTTGTTGCATTCAGCCGACGATATAGTAGTACTACTAATATTTATAAGGATAAATCATGATTCGGCATCTAGGAAGTTTGGTGTTTGAACTTATCCAGGGTCAGAAACCTCCCAGTAATGAAAAAAGTGTGGTGGACAACATTATCAGGCAATACGGTCACACTCCTTTAAGAACACCCCCTTATATGTTTGAATTAGACCCTATTAGAGGATATTTGGGCTCCAAATTAAGCAATTCATTAGAGATCGTAATACATCAGGGGACTTTAGCATCTCTCAAATTAAGGAGCTTTGGATGAAGCAATTGCCTCAATGACAGCAGTCGATTGGGAAAAGTTTTACCGACATGTTATCGACATAGAAAATAGGTTTGGGAAAGTGATTATATGATGGAGGACATTAGACCATTTATAATACAGCTTGGGACTGATACCGATGACAGTATTCACGGATAGTAATAGTGAAAGTGAAGAGGTTGAAGATGATGAATAAAGTAAGTAATGATTTTTTTGGTATTTTTATTTTGTTGCAAAACTATAATTCATGTCTCTTTGATAATGTAGGACCTTAGCTGAAAAATCATTATTAATCAATTAATCATGAAGCTATTTTCTCCATGCTAAAATGAAAAATGGCATATTGTAAAAGTATTTGGTAACTTTCATATAAATAGTTACCTACTTAAAACATAAAATTGAACTATTAAAGAATTTAGGTACTATTTTTATCACATTATTTAACATAATAGCACGCCCATGATTAGACCATGTTTTAAAAAGATAATAGTGCTTCCCTTACCGATGCGTCGCGAACTGAATCATCTGTATATCTGTAATAATAATTTGCATGAGAAATTTTCGGTTAAAATTAGGAAATCGAAAACAGAGACAAACTATATCTGAAATTTCAAAATACAATAAGGACTGTTCCAACATACAGAAAATGAAATAATTATAATATATTTTTTAAATTGATAACTCCTAATTTATTAACTTAAGTCTTGAAGATAAAATTTGTCATGTTTCTTTGTTAAATATTAGTTTCAACATACTGCAAATCACTATCAAACACTCATGTAATATTGGGTGTTTAGTCATAATTGAGTAAACCAACAATTTCTCAGTCAAACATCAATAAACACTGAATTATGCTCATAATCGTTAAAAAGAAACGAAAAAACAAACACATTTAAATTCTTCGTCTAGAAAAAAACTAAACGCTTTAATAATACCGTTTTATTATGCTAACAGCATTTTTCTTGTTTTAATTTTAGTTTTATAATATCTAGATAATTATAATGTGGACCCCCCACATTCTGCCTATTCCGAAAATTATTTAGCCAAATATTTCACAGTGAGCCAAGACCACCTAATTCAATTATGATATAGGCAAACACGAATAAATATGTTTTTCGGCGATTATTATAATGCTCGATTTAGGCGTTTTACAAAGAACTCGAAGCAGTATCTAGTATCAAGGAAACTCACATGCATATATTATTAGCTTAAATAAAATACAGCCCCCGAGAAGGGATGACATCCACCCCCAGGGTAAAAGCGCAAGTCGCCACTATGTCAGTTTTGTTACTTGAGGCATCCTATACTTCAAGTCCAAAAATTTCTGTTGACCATGCTCGCTTTAGAGTGCCCCGGGTTGGTGGGGTCAGGGAATCAATTCCAGTGGCGTGTGCATTTCAGAAATAAATGATAAAATTTCGTTAAAACATGAAAATATTTTTGGAAGCAAATTTTTATTTTCTCACATTTTCATCCCCCTTTAAATTAGTAACAAGCCTATATTATTTTGGTATTATCCGGTTAAAAAAATGTAATTTTTTTGCTTAATTTTACACCTTTATTTTGAGGTCATAAAACCCAAAATTTGGGTTTTGGCGATTTCTCAACGTTTTTGCAAAAAAAACTTTTTTTAAATTTTACCTTTCCCGTTTAATTTTGCTACATGAAAAAGAATAAAATTTCAGTTTTAACATAAATTAAAAAGATGTAAAAACAGAACGATAGACAACCCAAGTTACACCGACTTGCCAATTCACCACCGTCTTGCAGATTCAATATTAAATACGATATTTTCACGCATTGCTTTATCGAAAATATCCACTATATAAGGAACCGAAACCCCAATCATCAGCTTGTAGAATCCAATAACTATTTCGGGTAAATTTTTAAATTTCAGTTGAAATCGGACGAAAACTTTTCCCCTATTTTATATTGAAAATTGGGTTTTTTTCCGTACTTTTTGAGTTTTTTTTTTTAAATTTAAAAGTATGATTTTTTTTAAAAATGTTTTCGTGCAAATGACAGAATTTAAAGAAATATGTCGTAAAAGGAATTTTAAAAAATTTAATTATTATTTTTTTTAAAATTTCTATAAGAGGGGGCCCCAAAAAAAAAGATTCTGATTTATGTTTAACAATCGGAAAGTAAAATTGAAAAAAAAACGCATTTTTAGTACGAATAATTACTAATATTGTTTATTTGCCTTTTAAAAAATCGAATCCTACCAAAAATTTTGTTAAATTGCACATATTTTCAGCATCCAAAGTGGTTATTTTTTATTTCGTTCCCGAATCCCATGGTAAACATTTTTAACCTTATTCGTTTTTTAACTTAACCCGAGTTTTTTTTTATGCGGATAACTATTAAAAGGTTGGTTAATATTCATAGTTTACTGAATTAAAACCTTTAAAAACTAAATTTTTATATAATTATATACACTAAATAAGATAAACTATAAAAAATTGGCCCAAAAAAAATATCTATATACTACTATTACTAGAAATTTATAATATTTAAAAAAACCCCCTTTTAAAATTAAATTTAAACCCCACAAAATCTGCCCCAAAACAATAATAACTAAATAAAATCATCGAACGCCAAAAACCCTGTCGATACGCTTATTTTCAAGTCTCTTCAAATTGTAAACTAAGGAATGTGTGTTGCCACCCCTTTTTTGGGGTTCTCAAAACAATGATTTCAATACATATTGGCGTGCTATTTCAAGTGCGAAACGTGGCGGTAACTTATTTTCCAATTAACAACGTGGCGATGAAACTTTTGGCCCCCGGGTTACTGTTATTGAAGCGGAAAAATATCATAGGCTTAAAAAAATTTTATGTTGATTTTTTTTTAACCCGCTTCGTCGGTTGGGTGGCCGGTATTAAATGAGTCACTGACAGAAATTTTGGACTTTAGGTTAAGAACCTAACTACTCACCAATTTTTACGCAAATCGATTAAGGTTGTTTAACAAAATGTCAGATTTTGACAGGTTGCCTACTAAAATCATTGAATATCACTGACAATGACGTTTTGTTAAACATTCCAAACCGTTGCATTGTTACCTTTTAACAATTTCTAAGTCCATTGCTAAATTTAACAACGCGAGTTTTGACGTTTTTGTGGGTTTTTTACTTTGAAAAGAAATGTTGCGATTTAGAAAGGAAACTACAGAGTTAATTAGATTAATTAATGATATTATAGAGTGTACTCCCTAATAAACTGTTGTAATATTTTCAACTTATAAAGTAAGTAAATAAAAAATATTGTCAATATTATTTCAATATTATTATTGTGCGCTCATGGGAAAAAAATTTTTTAAAAAAATTTGGCTGGTTACCATAGTAATAATGTCAAAATAAACATCTGAGGGGTTTTAAAAAAATAACTGGTAAAAAATTTTTTCGGGGTAATACCAGGTGCTTAAAAATTACCGATAATTTTTATGAAAGCTTTTATTTATAATTCCACGATTTTGGGAAGAACGAGGGGAAATTTTTTAAAAAGTTTTGGTAAAATTATCTGATTTTTTTATGCAGAGCGTATTTGGAAAAAAATATTTCGAATGGAGAAATAGGGGAATTATTATACTATTAAAAGGGTTTTTTTTTCATACAATTTTCAATTTCATGCAACAAATTAAAACTATAACGAAATCGTTTTTTAATTACTTTATCTATTTCTTTATCGTGTGCATGACCAAATTGACTCATTTTGACTGATTTTGACGTTTCTAAATGACAATACAAACAAACAAGTTCGATTGTTCTGTGTTTGTAAGTAGAAATACCACGTTGTCTAGGCAACGCGAAATTTCCGCTAAATTTTTTTGATTTTTAACGTGTCTTATGGAAAATTTTTTACATGAGTGAAATATTCGGAAGTAATTATTCGAAAATGCCCCGCTTCATATGGGATTTCTAATATATGAGGGAAATATTCAGTGTAATTTCATGCAACCTTTTCACAAGGGGAAGAATTTTTTTTTAGTAGCTATGGTAAAGATACAAAATACATGCTTTTAACCGGGTGAAAAATACTGGTGTATAATTTGATTTCAAAAGTTCTCTGTAAAGGTAATAAAAATGTCTTTAAAAAATTATGCTATTCTCTTTCGGGTCAAGCTATATCGTTTGTTCATTAGAGGTTCGTCAGCGTATTTGAAAGAGTTTTTTTCATCGACCCGTCCCATCTACAGATGCACTAATCAAGATATTAAGTTTATTTAGTTTTTGTTTTTTATACCGGGTGGTCCTAACTTAATTTACCTTTACATAATATTTATCTTTCATTAAATTATAAAACTGTAGACACGAAAGACATCTTAGAATACTCATACCCAGTGTTCTATTTATAAATAATTCTATCAACCACCGGCGCCACAGTCTGGTGATTACGATATAAGTGTAAAAGAGACAGATATAGAAGTGGGATTAGGTGAAAGGTTCAGTGTTAAAATATGAAAAAAAATTGATTTTGATACCCGACAACATATACTACCCAGATACTAGGTGGTGTCGGAGAGGAATCTATGTCGCCAAACGTATCCTCATGATCCTTTCACAGGTAAAGTTGGTCTGCTAGTATTTAAAAATTACAATTTAATTTAAACAGGGCGAATAATAGGAAATAATTGTTAAATAAAGGTTTTTTTAAAAAAAAACAACATGGAAATTTCCCTTTTTTTTATATTTTAAAAAAATATATAAAATATATATATATATATATATATATATATATATATATATATATATATATATATATATATATATATATATATATATATATATATATATATATATATATATATATATATATATATATATATATATATATATATATATATATATATATATATATATATATATTTAACAATAAACAAAAAATTTAAATAGTTTTAAATTTGTTTTTTTCCCAAAAAACCTTTGCCCTTTAATTATATTTTAATTTTTTAAAATTTTTATTTTTTAATAAAAATAAAAAAAAATTTTATAACAATTTTTAATTTAAATTAATTAAATTCAGTTTTCCCGGGAAGGGGCCCTTTTTAATTTTAAAATATATTATTTTTTTATAAAAAAAATAATTAAATAAATTTTTTTTTTTTTTTTTTTTTTTTTTTTTTATTAATTTTTTTTTTTTTTTTCTTTAATTTTTCCAAAAAATTTTTTTGGGGGGTTTTTCCCCAAAAAAAACCGGGTTTTTTGGGGGAATGGTAAATAAACAAAAAACTTAAAGTCACAGACAAACACTTAACATTTTAAAACATTTTTATACAAAAAAACTGTTTTCGTTTTTAATTTTTTTTTTTTTTAATTATTATTTATTTTTTAATAGTTTATAGAACTACTAGCACCATCTTACCATTTTACCAAAAAGAATAAATATGTGTTTAATATCAAAAACTGTAAAAAAAATGTAAAATATATTTATAATAGCAGTGAGGTAGAGTTCTTTGCATGTAGATAATAATACAGAAATTTGTTTTATTTTTGTGTGTGGTTGTCTTGGGGCAGTAGTAAAAGATTTTTTTTTAAATTTATTTAAAAAAAAAAATATTTTTTAAATTTTATATCTAAATAATATTATATACTGGTTATGTTGTTGTGTATTTTTTTTTTAAATTTTAATAAGTTTTAATAATGCATACTTAAATTTTTGTGTTTTGCCTTTGTGTTTATTCCCTTTTTTGGGAATGACGAACCATTTCAAAAATTCCCCTTTTTTTGTGTATTTGTTTCTGTTTTAAAAATTTTTTTTGTATTTTTCGAAACCCAAAAAAAAAGGGAAAAGTTGAAACGAAAACCGTTTTTTAAAAATTGTTAGAAGAATGTTTTTGTTTTTTTCCGCTTTAAAGAATTTTCCAAAAATTTTATGTTTTTTTTAATTATTTTAAATAAATTAAATTTAAATATTTAATATAAAAATTAATAAAAAAAAATTTTTTTAATTATTTTTTTTATAAAAATAAAAATTTTTAAAAATATATAAATTAAAATTAATTTATATTAATTAAATAAAATTTTATATATATAAAATATGTCCACAGGGAAAAGGGGAAAAAAAACTTTTTTTTTTTGATTTTATCAAAAAAAGCTACTCTTGAAAAAAAATTTTGCTACTTTTTAAGAGTAAGATTGGGATAGAAACATTTAACATTTTTTATACGGGGTGTTCAAAAAAAAAAATTTTTAAAAAATGGTACAAATAAAGTGCATTTATTTGTAAGATAGGGGAAATAATTTACTAGGAAAAGTTGTTCAAAATTAAAAGGTAGTCTTTTAATCCCAAATTTTTTAAAAAAACCCGGCCTATTTTTTATTTATTTGTGTTTAAAATTTTAATTTTAATACCAATTTAAATTTTTAAATTTTTTTTTTTCCCAATTTTAAAGCTGACATTTTTTCGGCTAATAAATTATAAAACCCAAATTCAAAAAAGGTTTTGTCACTACCCAAGCCTACTATTTTTAAATTAGTTAAATTAAAATAAATTTTTTTTTAAAAATTTAAAAAAAAGTGGGCCGTTTTTTTTAAAAAAGGGTATTAAGCTACTTTTACTTTTGAACAACTTTTTTTAACTTATTTCCATTTTTTGTGCCAACCGGTATAAAAAATTTGTTAAATGTTTTCCCAATCTTATTTTCTAAAAGTAGAAATTTTTTTTTTAAATTATTTTTTTGAAAAAATTAAAAAAAAAGGGTTTTTCTTTTCAACCCCTTTTTCCGGGGAACCCCTTTTGGCCACGGAAAAGGTGTTGAATGGGAAAAAACTTCTTTATTTTTAATTTTAAAAAAAAAAATTACTTTTAAAAAAATTTTGCTCTTTTAAAGTAAGTTTTGGGAAAAAAATTTTTTTAACAAATTTTATACGCGGTCTCAGAAAAGAAAAAATTTTAAAAGGGTTTCAAGAGTAAAGTGCATTTATTTGAAAGATATGGAAATAAGTTACTAAAAAAAGTTGTTAAAAAGAAAAAGGGTAGTTTTTTAATAAAATTTTCAAAAAAATGGCCCCACTTTTTTTTAATTTGTGTTTAAAAATTTTATTTCAAAATTTAAAAATTCCAAAATTTTTTTACTTTGTAGGCGTTGATAGTGACAAAACTTTTTAAACTTTTCTTTTATAATTCATTAGCCCCCGTGTCAGCTTTAAATGCTTACTTAACAGCAAAAAATTTGAAAAAAATTGATATTAAAAATTTAAATTGAATATTAAAATAAATTTTAAACACAAAAAATAAAAAAAAGGCCGATTTTTTCAAAATTGGGAAAGAGACTTTTCCTTTTTAATTTTTAAAAACTTTTTTTCCCGTAACTTATTTCCATATCTTTCAAATAAATCACTTTATTTTAAACCAAATTTTTTTAATTTTTTGAAAACCCCCTATAAAATAGGGTTTAAAAGTTTCCATCCCAATCTTACTTTAAATGCAAAATTTTTTTTCAAGAGTAGCTTTTTTCGATAAAATCAAAAAAAAAAAGTTTTTTTTTCTTTCAACAAATTTTTTTTAAATAATTTATATATATATATATATATATATATATATATATATATATATATATATATATATATATATATATATATATATATATATATATATAAAAAAATTTTTTGGGATTTAAAAAATCCCCAAAATGAAAATTTTTTTTTTTAAGTTTTGGTCAAAATAAAATTTTTAAATTTTTTCTTAAAGTTTTTTAATTAAAAAAAATTTAAAAAATAAAATTTTTAAAAAAAAAATTTTTTTAAAAATTTGGTTAAAAATATTTTCGAATTTTTTTAAAATTTTTTTTTAAAAAGGGGGAATTGGAAAAAAATATAAAAAATTTTAAAATTTTTAAATTTTTTTTAAATATTTTTTTATAATATTAATTAAACAAAAAAAAAATTTTTTTTTAAAATTTTTTAAACAAAAAAACACCACAAATTGCTTTGAACTTTAAAGGATGGATTTTATTGTTGAAAAAAAATTGAAAACTAACTATTTTTTTGTTTTCAAAATAAAAATTAACGGCATTTTTTTTTCTTAAATCCATTAAGATAATGAATTTTCATCTGGACTAAATGGATTAATAAGCCATGTTGTCCAATCGGAAAAAATTGGTAACTAGATTTTTAATAATAAATTTCGACTTGTAAAATATTACGCATATACGGGCATGTATAGATTTTCCTAACCCCTCCTCCCCCGCGGGATCCTCACATAATTAATGAATATCTCCTTAGACTATACTTGATTCTTACCTAAAATTAATTTTGCCTTTTACATGGTTATCTAATCTTTTATTTGCCAACCCAGTATACCAACCCACCTTTAAAACCTCCTTAATGAGTTCCCCATGTAATCTCCGCGGGTCTTATAATACTAATTTACAACTTTAAAAACTCTTTATATTTAATATCCATTATCCCATATGGGGATCTTTTTTCCTCTCACGCACCCTTTTTTTACCGATACACCAACAGATCTTCCATCTACCTTTTCTTCCTAACCGGTGACGTCACAAATAGTTGCTTGATGAAGACATCTTTACTTGGCATCGTCGTGTGTGGCATTCTGCATGTAAGTCTAAGATATTCGTTGGGTAAGTCTATTTCGCTCGCACTCACACGATGGATAATGAAGGTAATAGAGAGGGAATATATGGAAATTATTTTTTTTGGGTGAAACATGAGAAAGATCCGGTCGGTACTCAAGACGGGTTGTGATTTTTAGAAAAACACGATACTTTGTCAGGCTGCGATATGGGATACTTTTAGTTTTAAGGCATTTCGGGGTCGGGTAGTGTGACGATGATTAAGCGGATTTTCGAAAGGGGTTGACGCCCTTACATTTTTGAAATTCCGCTAAAAGTATAATGAGGTGTGGAGAAAGTAAACTTGAAGATATTAGAACGAGAAAAATGAATCTATGTGATTTGAAACTAAGGTCTTTTATCTTTTCAAGTTAAAGTAAAGTAAATTAATAGTAAAAGTCTAGTCGGAGTCAAAACCGAGTACGTCACACTAAATAACTATTTTTACGGTATTAAACATTAATTGATTTTTTTTAAAAACACTTTAAAGAATTTATTTCCGTTAAAAATTTAACTTAAAGTTATTTTTTCAACAAGTTAGACAGTTGTTAATTTTTTTTTTTAAATTTCGTCTTCATTTCATTAAAAAATTTTAAACAATTGCCTTAAATTTTTTGTTTTGTGGAGCCCTTCTTATACCGAGTGGTCATCGCCAGGCTGGCCATGGAAATCCCATGTATTTTTGATACATTGAACTATTGGCCCCCCATTGAATTTTCAACAAAATTGTATTAAGGTGTTTCCTTCCCCGGCCCCGCATGCGACTAACGCACTACGTT